>CAKNYM010044613.1:5853-31574 GCA_932195095.1 Andricus curvator | reverse complement strand
TTCTCTAGGAGCGTTTAGCGGAGAGGTATTTGGGCTAATGCCATAAGAGTGACAGAGATGGTAATAAAGCACTCTTAGTGCCGCATTGTGCCTTTGGATGTAGGTCGTTCCCGCATGAGTTGGACAACTAGATAGTATGTGTCCTAGATGCTCGGGGTGTGCATGACACGCTCTGCAACTATCATCGGGAATGTCTTGGCTCAAAATGTGGCGACGGTATGCTAGAGTGGAAATGACACCGTCTTGACATGCCAAAATGAAGCCCTCCGTGCCCGACTTCAATCCGGGTGATCTAAGGAAAGCAAACGTTAGCTCATACGACATCGACTGATCTTCCACATTTCTGTGGAAGATGCCGTGCATCCTCCTGTCGAGGAGCTGTTCGTGGAAGTTTTTCTCCTGTGCTTTCTTAATCCGGGCCTTCAGGAGTGAGTATTCAAGATGGATAAGATTTGATGCATTTTGCTCACCCCTAATATTGAAGTCAAGGCCGAGTGTTTCAGCAGCCTCCTCCTCTGCTTTGTACAGAAACGCCCCTTTTCCCACTTCTTCGTGTTTCCTGACCATTTTAAGAAGAGGGTCTTGTCCATTTGCAACTATATGTGCTGTACCCAGAATGAGTCTGTTGTGAAGACATTCAAGATTCAGTATTCCGCGACCACCTACGCGGCGTGAGATGTAAAGTCGCGGAACAGAAGACTTAAGGTGCATGCTCTTGTTCATGTGCAAAACCTTTCGCGTCCCGATATCAAGGGATCTGAGCACGTCCTTCGTCCATGGAACCACTCCAAATGAATAGAGTACTACCGGGACGGCAAGCATGTTCGTTGCAGATACTTTGTTTCTCGCCGACAGTTCGGAAGACCAAATCTGCCGGATGAGAAATCGCTGATAGTACGCTGCGTCTTTACAGACACATCTATCGATGAGCAGGTTCTCCCGACATCCTGCTACGCCTTTCTTTGAGCCACGTTGTTCATACATCTCTCGCCATACAGGTCCAATTGTCCGAACAATCCTATCATTTAGGATAGCTGTGAAGATCTTATACAGTGTGTTCAGACAAGTTATTGGCCTGTAATTCTTAGGGTCAGCTAAGTTGCCCGTCTTCGGCAGGTGCACTGTGCGCCCTTCCACCAACCACCCTGGAATAGGCTCTTCCGACTTTAGATATGAGGTAAAAATTCGGGCCAGATGCTGGTGGTTTGAAGAAAACTTCTTCCACCAGAAGGTCTTGATGCCATCTGGTCCCGGAGCGGAATAGTTCTTCATGCCTCTTAATACGTTTTTCACCTCCTCGGTAGTGATAGGTGGGCATTCCTCCTCAGCTGTGATGAGGGCATTGCACAGCTCCTTGAAGCTGTTTATGTTCTTTGAGCCTTCTTTAAGTGGATGTTGGACTTCGTAGACTTCTCTCCAAAATGCTTCGACCTCCTCTGATTTGGGCGGATGGTCGACAGTAACTGGAGGGTCTTGGAAGAGTCGAGATGGGTCAGACGAAAACTGTTGATTTTCTCTGACCCACCTCTCTCTCCGCTCTAGACTTCTCCTAGCGTCAGATAGTACTCGTATTCTGTCAACAATATGCTGCCTGATGGTCAGTAGCTTTGACTTGTTGATTGTGTGATGACGGATCCGCAGTTCGCGCGTGAACTGTCGAACCTTGGCAGTGAAAGTCCTGCCAGATGTTATGTAGTCAATCACACACTGAATGCGGGACGCGTACTGTCTTGCCCAGCCTATCTTTGTGCTAAGTTGATGCATTCGTCTTTTGGTCTTATGATCAACCGTTGGTTTTGTTTTACGGTTTGCATCTGCCAAAGTTCTCGCTGCATTGTACACACTACAATTGATAGTCCAGAGGTCGGATTCTTCGGAAAAGTCTCCACGAAGCTCATCATCCAGTTCAGTCAGATCTTTGGGCTTGGGAGAAACCTGAATGTTGATGTTTCTCCGGGTCTTGAAGCATCGTTCTCCCTCTATTGGATGCCTGTTCGAGGCTGGTCTCAGTGTCGCCTCTCTTTCTCTGTTGCCGCCTTGTTCTGGCTGCGGTTGTGTAGGCGCTCCGCTTATATAACCCCTTTTCCGGAGGTCCTCAGCACGGTTTCGCAGACGTTTTTGCGAAAAATCCGAGAGCTCTGTGTGTTTCTCGCACCACAGAGCTAGGGTAGTCGGCATTGTTGTCCGACCCATTGTCGGGAGCCCTGCGCGTTCGATTGTTTTGAACCGCACTTCCTACAACTATGTTTGGTGTTGTCATTGTTGTTCCCACGAGCAGCTAGGGAAAAGGGTCAGTCCATCCTTGTAGAGCCCCGCGTGCAAGGATAAGGCTGATACTCTGAAAGGTCGCCCGGTATCCCAGAGTCACCGTTTGAGACACCTCACCCAGGTGCCATTCAGCTTTCGGCACGGTTGTTACACCTCCGCTTAGGGGTTATTCCTTCGGGACCATCCCTGGACAATTGTCCGCGACTGCTTATTAATTATTGTAACCATATTCAGCAGAAACCCTTGGTACAGGGACCCTCTATCCGCAACCCGAGGACGCGTTCTGTGGCTTTGTCATAGGCCCTTCGGTTCGAATCCCAAGGAATCAAAACCGAATACCGAATGGCGACCGTGACAGGACCGTGACAGGTTATATATATATATATATATATAGCAGACACTTTCTCGACAAGCGTTCTTTAGTCATATTTCCCTTTTTCAGAAAAGTGAATAATAATAATTCAGGGGACGCTAACTAATCCTGTTATAAAGTCACTTTGATGAAAAGAGCTGAGGTTGCACATTTACGATCGACTCTTCACTTACCGAAATTGTCAGCGTTTGCAATTGGAAAGCTCAAAGACGATGGTCCACCTCTAAATATTGTTTAAAATTAAGCGAAAAAAATCCTGCTTCTACAATCGCATAAGCTACCGTTATTTGCCTTTCACTCCTAAGAAAACCAAATGTGTTTTTTTTCTGGTAACCCTAAGCCATACATACATACATACATATATATATATATATATATATATATATATATATATATATATTTATACAGGGTGTCCCAGGCTCCAGTGTCGGACTTATATAGCTATACAAAAATAAAAAAAATAAATAAAAAATTGCTTTTTCGAAAATCCGTTCAAGTTTTAGTTTTAAGTTATTAAATATTTAAGCTGGACCAATCAGGAGCCCTGTATAAATAGCCGTGCGTACCTGAGCGGGAGTCAAACGCAGTGTTATTGAAGTGAGCGCCGAGGTGGGGTCAGGGCCGTAGCTAGAGTTGAATTTAAGGTAGGACAGCGGTGGTTACAGGTAGGACATTGCCCCACAATGCCCACCCCTAGCTACGGCCATGGGTGGGGTTAGCGAGAGGGGGTGGGGTGTCGGACAACAATGCCGACTACTCTAGAGTTGGGGGAGCCAATCATGACGGAGCCAATGCGATTGACTGGCAGGATCTCATTACTTTCAAGTGGACGGATCGACTCATGGGCGACCTGCTGGAGTGCTATGATACCAGTATGGCCCCTGAACGAAAAGGTTACATGGCGCGACTGCGTTCTCTGTGGTGCGAGAAACACCCAGAAAAACCGTGCCGAGGAACTCCGGAAAAGGGGTTATATAAGCGAAACGCCTATTTAACCGCAGCCAGAACAGGCCAGCAACAGAGAGAGAGGCGACACTGAGACCAATCGCGAGCAGGGATCCAATAGAGGAAGAGCGATGCTTCAGGACCCGGAGAAACATCAACATTCAGGTTTCTCTCAAGCCCAAGGATCTGGCTGAACTAGATGACGAGCTTCGTGGAGATTTTTCAGAAGAATCCGACATCTTGGATATCAATTCTAGTGTGTATAATGCAGCAAGAGCTTTGGCAGATGCAAACCGTAAAACAAAACCTACGGTTGATCATAAGACCAAAAGACGAATGCATCAACTCAGCACAAAGATAGGCTGGGCAAGGCAGTACGCATCCCGCATTTAGTGTGTGATTGATTACATAACATCTGGCAGGACTTTCACTGCCAAGGTTCGGCAGTTCGCGCGCGAACTGCTTATCCCTCATCACACACTCAACAAGTCAAAGCTACTGACCATCAGGCAGCATATTGTTGACAGAATACGAGTGCTATCTAACGCTAGGAGAAGTCTAGAGCGGAGAGAGAGGTGGGTCAGAGAAAATCAACAGTTTTTGTCTGACTCATCTTGACTCTTCCAAGACCCTCCAGTTACATCATTTTGGAGAGAAGTTTACGAAGTCCAGCATCCACTGAAAGAATACTCAAAGAACATAAATAGCTTCAAGGAGCTGTGTAGTGCCTTCATAACACCTGAAGAGAAATGCCCATCTATCACTACCGAGGAGATGAAAAACGTATTAGAAGGCATAAAGAACTATTCCGCTCCGGGACCAGATGGTATCAAGTCCTTCTGGTAAAAGAAGTTTTCTTCAACCCACCAGCATCTGGCCCGAATTTTCACCTCATATCTAAAGTCGGAAGAGCCTATTCCGGAGTGGTTGGTGGAAGGGCGCACAGTGCTCCTGCCGAAGATGGACAACTTAGCCGACCCTAAGAATTACAGGCCAATAAACTTGTCTGAACACACTGTCTAAGATCTTCACAGCTATCCTAATGATATGATTGTTTGGACAATTGGACCTGTGTGGCCAGAAATGTGCGAACAACGCGGATCAAAGAAAGGCGTAGAAGAATATCAGGAGAACCTGAACATCGATAGATGTGTCTGTAAAGACGAAGCATCCTATCAGCGTTACCGATCGATGGCCTGGATTAATTACCGGAAAGCTTTCGATTCAACCTCCTATTGATTTATCATCCATCTATTGGAAAGCTTAAAGGTTCATCCACACATCGTGAGGTGCGTAGAGAGATTAGTGCTGCTTTGGAAAACCAGATTTACTATCTCATCTGGAAAACATCGTGTGATCACTAATAGTGTCACCTTTCAGAGAGGTGCGTTGCAGGGCAACATCATGAGCCCTCTCCTCTTTTGCCCCACATTATTGCCACTATCTCTCGCACTTCGCCATTCCAAGAAGTACCTCTGCGGCAAACCTGGAAATCGGAAGCTTACCTGGATGATCTTAAGATTTATGCTAAAAATAAAGAGAAACTACATCTAGCTCTGAATATTGTCAAAGAGTACACTTAAGAGATAGGAATGGAGTTCGGGTTAGAGAATTGCGCCAAGGTTTGTTTGAAGAAAGGAAAACCTAATGGCATCCCCGAAGACCCTGAGCTTGCGGATATAAGTGTTATTAGACATTGAAAAATCATTGAAAATTATTTAAGAATATAACATTTCATATAAAAAAATCGTTTATTCTTTTCGACATATAAAAAGAAATGTTTAATTTTTCCCCTGTTTTCCCCTTTTTCGTGAGAAAATGACCCTGTTTCTCTTTTTTTGAGCTCCTTTTGCGCTGTGATCCCTGTATTCAAAATAACAACGACAGTTCTTGTAGATAACACGTACCTTAGTTAAATCATTATTGTTGGAAAATTTAAAAATATTAAGAACTGTTTAACACTTGTTTTTAAAAATATAATAAAATAAAATAATTGTTGTTGCAGATGATTCGAAGCAGCTTGGTCGTTTCGCTTGTGACCTACCTTCAATGATCGAAGCAGAAATCGTTGATCACATACAAAAACTTGAGGCACATTTGTTTGGACTGACATGCAAGGAACTTCGAAGCTTGGCTTTCGACGTTGCGGAAAAGAACAAAATTCCACACAGATTCGACAGAAAGATAAAAATGGCAGAAAAAAATGGCTCTCTGGGTTCCGCTTGAGACATCCAGAAATTTCATTAAGACAGCCGAAAGCTACATCTGCTGCCAGAGCATTAGCTTTCAACAAACCTAATGTGGAAAAGTTCTTCACTACTTATGAGAAAGTTATGTTGGAAGAAAGAATTGATCCTTTCAACGTGAAAAACGTTGACGACAGTGGACTTACAACTGTTCACAAACCTTTAGAAGTACTCGCTTTAAAGGGAAATAAGCAAGTAGGATCTGTAACCAGTGCTGAAAGAGGTCTTCATGTCACCGTCGTTTGTTGTATGGGTGCATCGGGACAATATGTTCCACCAGGAATTATATTTCCCCGAACGGGAAGGAATGAAGAGTTGTTAGACCACGCACCCCCGGTCTATGAAGAAAGTGGTTGGATGACTTCAGACGGCTGCATGCAATGGTTGGAACATTTTGTCAAATTTTCGAAACCATCAAAAGAGAACAAAGTTCTTTTACTTGTAGATGGATATGCAACGCATAAAACTTTGCAGTCTGTTACTTTTGCGAAAGAGCACGGAATAGAAATGCTTTGCTTTCCTGCACATTGCACTCACAGAATGCAGCCACTAGATATTCGTTTTTTTGGTCCGCTGAAGGCATTTTATAATGATGAGTGCAACTTATGGATGAACAACCACTCTGGAAGAACTATAACTCTCGCGAAAATACCGGAGTTGTTTGCTGCTCCTTACACTGAGCGAAGAATTCCCGTGTAGTTCGGGTTCACACCCCAATAGTTCGGGTGCTTTCTCTTTTTTCTGTTTCACACGAAGGTTTGGCGCGCTTGCACTACTGAGAGGTGCGATCACCCCAACCATTCGGGTGCTCACCTGAAACAGCAGCGGCCGAAGTGGTGGGACGCGCGCCCGAATAGTTGGGGAGCTTGCACGAATGATTCGGGAGATTCGAGACGTCAACCGCGTTGGATGTTGCGCGTTCGACGTTTGCGCATGTTCGCTAATGGCCGCAGCTGATGATCATCAGGCTCTGCCCGAATGTCACTGTTTCTAGTTTATGTCGATTTTATTTTTCATGTGCGAGATGTCAGTGGAATAAAGTGTAACTAGTTATCTGGTTTTTCTTTGGATAATCCTTAACGAAGGTAAGAGAAATATAAAACATTATTCTTTGCTTGCACATGAGTCGAAAAATCAAATCATTAGCGAACATACGCAAACGTCGAACGCGCAACATCCAACGCAGTTGACGACTCGAATCTCTGGAATCATTCGTGCAAGCTCCCCAACTATTCGGGCGGGCGCCCCACCACTTCGGCCACTGCTGTTTCAGGTGAGCACCCGAATGGTTGGGGTGATCGCAAGTCTCAGTAGTGCAAGCGCGCCAAACCTTCGTGTGAAACAGAAAAAAAGAGAAAGCACCCGAACTATTGGGGTGTGAACCCGAACTACACGGGAATTCTTCGCTCAGTGTACAAAAAAGCGGCTACAATCAAAAATGCTTCTGCTGGCTTCAAAAATACAGGGATTTATCCATTTAACCCATTCATTTTCCCATATGAACTTTTTGCTCCAGCTGAAATCACAGATGTTCCTCTTGAAAGCACGATGGAAGAACCTAATTCAGGTACCTCACTACCACAGGTCACGGAAGATTCAGCAAACTCTCACGAATCTCCAACTTCAATAATTGAAACCACTCTGATTAAGCCTACAAACATTCTAGTGAAAATTAAAGAAGCTTCAATTAATACATCTCAATACTCGCTGCAAAAGAAGGATGTCGTACTTAAAATAACAATTGATCCACAACAATTTCTAGAAGATGCTTCTCCAACTATATTGGCTTCAAGAGAGTCAAACACTTCGGCAAAAATTTTAAATCGTCCAATTATAGTAGACGTTGCTACGTCTCCTTTTAAGGATATCTCTCTTGACTTTAAAAATCAGAAACAAGAATACGTTGAAGACAAGGAAAACGCTTCGTCCAGGTGAAATATCTTATTTATTATTATCACCCAATTATTATTATTGTTGTCCAGTATTATATGTAAACCATGCAGAATAGAAATATTATAGTAAATCATAGTTTACAGGTTCAAAGTTTCAGATCTTCATCCTCTACCACTGGCAGAAAAAATGCTGAAAAGCGAAGCAAAAGTGCTCCACAAATCTTGCACTTAACAAGTCAAGACAACATTCAAAATGCTCAAGAAAAAGAAATGGGAAAATAGAAAAAGAAGAAAGGCGCCGAAGAAAATCAGCTCCCGTTGACAGGGATGATAAAAAATCAAGTAAAAAAAATGGAAAAAAGGATTGAAAGCAGCAGGAAGAGTAACGAAAAAAGAAACATTCGAAAATCCTACAATAGTGAATAAAGATGTAGGGACAGAAGATTAATGTAAATGTGTTTACTGTGGAGATACTTTCGAAAATTCTCGTTCAAAAGAAATATGGGTTCAGTGTACTTCTTGCAAATCTTGGTCGCACAGCGAATGCGCAGGAATTTCTTCAAAAACAAAAAAAAATCATATGCGATTACTGTGTATAATCTGTGCCGAAGAAATTTTACCTTTTCGTTTTCGTAAAAACAAAACTATAGATGATACATGTAGTTTTTTAAGTTGATGTCTGTTGATGTCAAACTAGAAAATATATACTGCGTGTTATGTTTTTCATTCAAACAGCGAGAATGAAAGATTTTCACTTACAGAATTTTATATGGAAAGAAGACAAAATTCTATGCGATAAAAGTATGTTACATGTCATTCAAGATTATATTATTTACGTTAAAAAGGAAATAATCTTAAGTCTGACAAATGTTATAAAGTACAAAGATTCAAAGAAACTGTGATGGCAATTTAATTTTAAGACTGTACTTTCATTTGTGTGTTACTCTTTAATAAATTATTTCCAGGCATCCAAGACGTTTGTCTTTGAATTCTATAACTGTTTTTCATTTTAACTTTAATTTTGTATTAAAATTCAAACTTTTGATGTTCATCTATAATTTATGCAATAAGAAAGTAATATTAAAGTTTAAAAGGTTTATTTATTAAAATGTGATCAATATTTTAAAATTTATATCAATAATTACTCAAATTCCTGCGTTTGAAAAGATTGTTTTACATTAATTTAATTTGAAGATTTGAACCCTGTTTCTCTTAAAAATTTGATAATTCAAGAATTCCCAAATTTCCCGCCAATCAGTCGTACCTTTACCTAACCTCTTTATTGCTCTTGCATCAATACTAAGAAATTTTTTAAAATATGTTGATTTTTTTATTTATATCAGTTTTCACTTATTTGTATATTTTCGCATCATTTTATGCTGCGTAGTTTTCTGGTGGTTGTGCAATAGTGTGTGCAAATAAAAACTCCGGGAACCGCCGCTCTTTCGACGGCAAAAATCTTATTTTCTTCAGTGCCGGATTTTAGATCTCTGCACGAAAAACGGATTAAAAGTCAAGGTAACCATTTTCCTTTGTCACATACAGGTCGCATGGCGTGAAAATCTAACGCAACATACAAACTGGTTTTGTCTTTCCAGTATCAATATCTCAAAAACAGGGGCGCAGCGAGACTAAGAGAATTTCTTAGTCTTTCATTAAGGCTAACCATAACGGACAAGCTGCTTGTGCAGTACATGTGGCTCAGTAGTAAGACGCACGAAAAGTTTGGAGACAGTAGAGTCTGTAAAGTAATATATCGTATGTCTTTCTTCTTTAATTTGAATAATATATAATAAATATTTCCAACAGAATAGTTTTTTGTTTTCCAGTGGCTGCCAAAAACTGTCCATGTTTTCCTGGTCCCCGGGACCAAAATGAATCGCGCTCGGAATTGAAAGAGGTCATACGCGCAACAAAACAGCGTTACCGCAATTCCTTGAAAAATCTCAAGGAAGCGAAGGAGGAAGAACAAATTGTGAGTGAGGACGAAATCAGATTGGATCTGGAAGAAAATGAGGACAACGTAGAGAGCGACGACTCAGAAGATTACGAAGACGAGGACGGCGATGATGAGGACGACAGTAATTAAAAGTGGCCAGTTGGCATTTAAGTAAGAATCAGGGAATCGAGAGAAACTTCTGTTTCATTTCGCTACTGCAGTTAAACCAAATTAATTTTCACAACATTTATTTCTTTTATCACAAGTTCCAGACTAAATTAATAACTGGAATTGAATGAAATTGATTGGATTTCAAATTTTGTATTGCAATCTATCGCAGTAACGAAATGTAGCAAAAGTTTCCCTCGGTTCCCTGTACTTAAAACAGTATTTGTTGCATAATTAATTTTTTTTTTATAATTAATTTATGTAAACATCATTGCCTGTTGGCATTTAACTAAGAATCAGGGAATCGAGAGAAACATCTATTTCATTTCGTTACTGAATTGAATTAAATTGATTGGATTAAGAATTTTTTATTGCAATCTGTCGCAGTAACGAAATGTAGCAAAAGTTTCCCTCGGTTCCCTGAACTTAAAACAGTATTAATTGTTGATTTATAATAGCGTATTCAAAAGTTTATTTATGGAAACCTCGGAATATTGATGTAGACCCCTTAAGGCACATATGATGTCTTAAATTGTATTCAAAAATATTTTTTATATATTTAAATAAAATTTTTATGAAATATATTACTTGCTTTTTATTTTACATTCATATAAGTTGCATATATTTTAATATTTTATATTTGTCACAGATATGCGTCGGATCTGCAAGCGATATGCGTAACGGATTATGCGTCAGATCTGCTAGCGATATGCGTAGCAGATTATGCGTCAGATTCTGCTAGACATATGCCAGGCTTATATGTGATAAATGCAAAGAATATGTTTAAACAGTACGCTACGAATAAAATTTATCAATATCGAGTGTTTAATTACATAGCTTTTTTTATTTTAAAAATGGGCCCGTCTTATGATTCCGGGTTTCCTAGGACGAGACAAATACATATTTTTTTCAACATCGAAGTTCATTGCCTTCTAAACATATTTTGAACTTTTAAGCGTATGAACTTTGTAAAGCGAAAATCAAACTATGATGCCAATAATCGATTTTGCTTCTGAAGTTCCTTAAAATCGAGCATTTTCGGAAAATATGGGAGGGGGCTCGTCTTAGGCCACTTTCCCCCACTCGTTTATCCTCCAAATGAAGGTCTTCTAATGAAAACAAACAGTCTTACCTTTCGTAAGATGTTGACGGGAAAACTCCAACATTATCAGTAGGCGATTACACAATGGCAAGAGTGCAACTCACTGAAGGTGTTATTCGTGAAATATTTAATCATAATCACAAACAAGTTAAAGTACACGTGGGAACTGAAAAGTGGGAACTAATGTCTGCAAAAGAACAGCTGGATTTGCCCATGGGCAAATAATTAAAACTGCTTGGTATAAATTATAGCAATCCTGGTATGCTTGTAATACAAGGAAATCAAAATAACTCAGATGCTTGGGATCTCAATTTTCTTCACAATTTCTTGAAAAACAATCACAATATTTTCCACAGTCCACCGCATAGCTCTGTTGACCCATTTTAAGTCATGAAAATTTAAGAAAGAAAAAGTCAAGAAAGTGCACAATTTAAATATAATATTGTTTGTATTCTTTATTTTGTAGAAACCTCTCTTGTGAAGTTGTAAAAACAAAAATTATGTTTTTGGGCTGAGGTGTGTATTTTTAATATTTCCGTCCAAACTTGTTTGGAGAAATAATAATGAAAAAAATGTACAATTGAAACAGAAAAATATATGTGTTTGATGTAGATATAAAAAAGAGCCTATTTGCTATCCTTTTAATATACATGAGTACGATTAAAATAGGATTAAGGCCATTCGATCAATATGCAAAAAATGACATGATTTGTGAAGGCGCATCACGTTTAATAAATTACTGATAAATTATTAAAAATTTCCGTTATGAAATTGTTTGTCTTCCTCGACTTCAAGCCCAGTGAATGAGAGTAAACAGAGATTGCGGAATAGGGAACAAATATATACTTGCCACTACTCTACATGTTTCGAACTTATTTTTTGTTGCAAATGTAATGTGGAATTTATTTTTTCATTGATATAATAACAGGTAAATTTTCTTCTTAAAAATCAACTAGAAAATTCCAGATATGAATTGTCAGAATTGTCAGTAATGGTACAGGCATTGGTTAAGCATGCTTTTATTGATTAAAAGACATGATCTGCATTATGCAATTTATCCTCAGCGCATAAAACATTGTATAATATATATATCTGTTCACAAGAAATTCATCATTTGTTTTCCTGTATTGCAGTGAAATGAGGGTCACTTATGCTTTGCTCTTCACCTTTGCGGTTCATCCAGATTTTATTGGTAAATATCATAATATTATATAAATTCCTATCCAGAAATTACGTTACATATATTTTGCCATTTTTAAATCATTTTCAAGACTATTGAAGCAATAAAAATGCAATACTGTGAATCTTGTAAACAGGCTACGTCATAGTCTTCTTCTTCTCGTTCTTTTTCTTCTTGTTTAAGAACAGTCAGTGGCTGATTTACTATCACTGATTCGTAACCTTAAAGCCATACCCGTGTGCCAAAAATATGCCAAGGCACTTGCGAGATGGATGCAGAAAGCTGTCATCCTTGGGTCGCTTCGTTACCCCTTTTCGGGGTGAGCGTGACTCACTTGGTTCTAGCTGGAGATCAGGGAGTTTATATGAGAAAAGCGAGACAGGGAATTGTACGAGGCGGCATAAGGTGGGGGGGGGGGGGGCAGCTATGTATTTTTAGATTAATCTAGAATTTTCGTGTTTTGTTCATTTAAATAAAACGTTCGTTCCGCAACGCTTCTCTCCCCATATCAACGTCACCATGTGGGCTCAAAGTCTCCACTTAGGTCCATTAGTATCCAACGTCTTGCACTTCAGGCATCTCTTACTCCACTGACACTCTTCATTATGCATTTTGTAACATTATTCTTTAAATGAGCATTGTTTTGTTGAATTTGAGCTTTACTGTTTTGATTTTTAATATCTAATCTTGATTCTTGACATCCGAATTATTCAGGACAACTTCGAGTTTTTGTTAGAATTAAGTTATTTGTTTCTAAATAAAGTTGTATTAATTATCCTTCTTCTAGAATTCATTTATATAAAGTAGACATTTCGATGACTTAATGTGCTCTAACCAGAAAATTGGTCCCAATTATGCACGTTTATGCTAATTCTGCAAGAACGATGAACCTAAAACGAGCTATCCGATTAGCAAAAACAATTATTAAAGAAGCTCTATCAACCATATAGTTTTCTACAATAAATCCCTTGGATATGAAACTGTCCGTCGATCCATCGTTTAGGAATTTGCGGGAGTCGCTCGGTAGCGTAGTATTCCAGAATTTCTCCCGTTTATGGTAGATATTATTAGCTATGCAAAAGTAAATGTTCTGAACTGTTTATAAACTAATTGCCGACAAACTTTTCTGTCCAGGCATACCTCTATAGCTTCCTTGACATTCACGCATTTTCTCATGCAAGCTCTTGTACTTCTATGGCTTTTCAGATCTTTACAAATTCGGGTCGCATTTACACATTTCAAGTACTCTTTCCTCGGTCTGCCTCTGGATACGCTACCATTTACCTCACCTCGATATACACTGGAAATCCCATTTAAGCGCGGTTCCCAACATGGTCCTAAATGGCCTTCACTTAAAGCGAACACAACATTCGCTCGCTCCGGACGTAAACAGGCAGAGTCGACTTAATCATTTCTGTTGGATTTGAATGTATGATGTCAACGGATGCAACTAACGCACGGAGAGTGCGGCCCTCCTGCTTGTTCATCACGCTTCTCTGAGAAAGCTTCCCTTAATCCGCGCATCACCGCATTCCGATGCCATCAGTTCTAGAAACGAAGTGAATGGGAAATACTTGAATAGGATTCTCAATGTACTTGTTTTGTCAGTCATTCATATTTGATCCTCTTAAAATGCCCAAACTATCTCAAAAAATTTCTTTCATACTTGTCAAGCAGTGTCTTCTCTAATTATTCGTTATTATTATTATTATATTTGGGATTTTTTAAAAGTACATTTTGTTTACATTTAAATTATATTTATCTTTTATTAATAATCTTAAGCATGTAGTTCAACAATTTTCCACAAAATACGCAAGTTCTTTGGTTGTGTTAACTTAAAAACTTATTGGTTATACCATCGTGTACCTGATACAACCATGTGTTCGATAATCGTCATATTTACACAAACATTGCAAATTTCAGTTTAAGTCTATGAGAAATAATGCTCACATTGTCATCCATCACATATTTTAACAATGTATAGACTGCAGATATTTTAAGATTCTTATACTTTTGAAATTCAATACAGTAAGAATTTTAACCTTGAAAACTCTGTCAACGCTGCCAACTCGCGTTACTTCCAAGCTTCCTATCATAGTGAGTAAATTACCGAATATATAATTTATGGTCTACTTAACACGGTGATTTGTTTCGCTCTAAAGAATGATTCAAAAACTGCCAAAATATGTTAGTTTTTGGAAATTGAACTTAGCTAACATCGACAATATGTCCCGATAAACTATGTCCGGACATTTTATTACAAACCTTCTTTCAATAATTTTCATTACAGAAAGTCTCATTTTCCTATAATGATATTCCTATTTTCAGTAGAAAATTTTTTAAAATCACATGTAAAGAAGCGTAATTCATATATAAGCGATTTTGATATTTATGAAATAGATAGCGCCAGGATGTTTCCGTGCCCGTAACCAATTACAAATCAAACATTCATTGATTTCTATTTCTTCTTTTTACAGAATCACGAGGTCCACCTCAAACGTTCATAGATCATGTTGCAAGACCGGCTAACCACCATCCTGCCATGCAAGCCGACCATACTCCTGCTATCCAGGTCGACCATCCTCCTGACACACATCGCGATCCAAATTATCCTCTGGTAACGAGACTTACAGTATTCTTTTATCCTCCAAATGAGGGTCTTCTAACGAAAGCAAACAGTGGTGCTTTTAAAAAAATGTTGACGGGAGAAACTCCAACATTAGCAGTAGGTGATTACGCAATGGCAAGAGTGCAAAGTACGGATGGTGTTGTTCGTGGATTATTTAGTCCTAATCGCAAACGCGTTAAAGTACACATGGGAACCAAAAGATGGGAGCTCATGTCTGCAAAGGAACAGCTGGATTTTCCTATAGGCAAAGAATTAAAATTGCCTGGGTTAAGTGATAGCAATCCCGGTATGCTGGTAATACGCGGAAGTCGCAATAATCCAAACGCTTTGGATTCTAATTTACTGCAAAATAATCCTAATTCAATTCAAAATGCATCAAAAAAGTCTGATCATCCACGTGATTTAGATCCTAATATTGTTCACAATGAACTGCACAACCATGCTGATCAACCTGCCTTGAATAATATTTTACCTAATCCATCACACAGCTCTGCTAAGGGAAATGATGTAAATCCAAATATTTCTCACAGTCCGCCACTAAGCCCTGAATACATTCAATATTTCAATCCTAATTTTTTTCACAGTCCACCTAACAGCCCTGAACGTCTATAGTATTTTAATCCTAATTTGTTTAACAATGAACCGTACAAATCTGATCATATACATAAATAATTTCTGTCAATACGGCAAAACAATCCTAATTTTATTCACAATGCACCGTACGAGCCTAATAATTAAGGTGACTTAGATCTTAATGTTATTACCCATTAACTGAACAAACGTGCTCAACCACAAAATTTGAATCCTAATATTTTGCACAAGCCACCGCACAGCCCAGATGATTGATTACCTACAGTATTTGAATCCTAATATTTTCCATCAGAAAAATGTACTATTGAATCAGAGAAATATATGTGTTTGATGTAAATATAAAGCAAAGCCTATTTTCTATCCTCTAAATATACATGACTTATATTAAAGTAGGATTAAGGCCCTTTGAGTGGAATGTAAGCTTTGACATGATATGTGAAGGCGCTTCACGTTTTCTCCTCGTTTCAGAAGAATGTGATAGAAATTTTAAAAAGGAATTTTACAAAGTTTCCTGCAATCCGAAAGGTTTTTTCACAGAAAAATATGTTGCAGATAAATTTTATAACCGTTAAAAATATAATTTTTTAATATGTACCCCTCAGTAGTAAACAAGCATTACCTCTCAGAGGAATTTCCTCTTGTGTCAAAAGGATGCGTTTTGACGCAAACCAAATTTCCACTTAAATTCAAGGTTGAAAGGATTTTCACTTGTCTTAAAAAGAATATTTTCACAGCAAACATTATACATTTGCGACAAACCTTATCTAATCTTGCAGCCAAATAATTCTGTTTGTATAAAGAAAATGTTCAGTTGGTTTAAAGCAAAACAGGCAGGATGTCGATGCTTTTGTTTGAAGACAACTTTTTCTCTGAGTGCCTTTAGACTACTGAAATAGATACTACTCCCTTAGACTGCGGCAATAGAAACCATTTTCTCTGCTTAGTATTAGCACAGCTGTTTTTACCTGAACAAAATTTAGCTGTAGGTCCTGAAGAACCTTATCTGATTTACGAGATCTATGGGCTTCAACCAGTTTTGGCTAGATTAATATAGCATGATCTGATGCTTGTAATAAATTGCAATAAATAATTTGTAAGTTAGAAATTCGGAACCTGTAGGTCTTCACGACTTTGCCCAGATAACACCGTGATCTGGCAATCACTTCATAATCAGAGAATGAAGCTCATGCAAAATATCATTAGCGACATTTACCTAACGTCACAGGAAACAAGTTCTTTTGCGAAGAAGAACGGTCATGGTTTCTTTGTGTATTTTTATTGACATAACTTCATAACCTTTCATTCAATTTTTATGCTTTTCATTTTGAAATTATTAACTTTTTATTGCTGCTATTTCAGTTGTCCACTTCATAATTTTTAATTCGAAAATGCATGTGAAGAAATACGTCGTACGGTGTTATTTATGTAGAAAAATGAAATATTAAATTTTTTTGTCGTAAATATGTATACCATGTTTTTTTCAAAACTGTTTGACGTTTAACTTCAACCAGAAGTTATAATAGGGGAACATGGGGCAAAATGACTTACATGAATGAATTATATCTACTCTGTGGTGTGATGCCATCTACTGGATATTTTAGGAACTTCGTTTTGAGTCATTCCCGATATTTCTGAAGTAAATTTGTTATAATTTTGTTGATATTTTCCAAGTTATGATACGCATGGATCAGTTTCGTGCCCAGTTATAATTTTGATTGATTTTTAACTACACGTGTACACTGCAGTCCCGCTTTACCCACCGTGTCGGGGGCACCCTCAATAGCCATGTGGCTCCATCGGCACTCTCCAAACCGTAAACAATCAGGGCCGTAGGAACTATTTCTGTTGGAGTTTTGCCCCAAAAAAATATTTCGTTTGTATTTATGCCATTTTGGTTTTATAATATCATAATGAACGTGAGAATGTTTGTGCTCGAAAATCAAATATTATTAAAGTACTGATTTATAAGTATGTACGTACATATAACAGGGTGGCCATTTTAATCGAAGACAAAAATTCCCGGTCATTTCCCGGTTTTTTCTCGGTTCGCAAACACTAATCACGGGCAATGAAATTAAAAAATTCGAACTCTGAAGCTAAATCTTTTTCCATTTGAAGAAATAGAAAATAAACTACAAATTAAAGTACTCAAGGTGGAACTCTTGAATTTTGAAATTTTAAATTGAAGTTTAAGTTTTTGATTTCAAAAATTTTGTATTCGAACTATCAATAATTTACACGTAGAAAATGGAAGGTACTAGCACTTTTCAATTAAACAATTTTAAACGAAATGCAGATAAACTGCAAAATTTAGAATTTTCAACTTTTAGAAATTATAGAGTTCAAAGATTCAGATTCAATTCCAAAAATATAAATGCATGTTATCATTTTCTATGCTCTAAATTAAATAATCAATCAACGAACTTTACAATTTTCAAAATTATATTATTTCAAGCAATTTTAGGCTAGACACATTGAAAATTGAAAAATTAAAATTTTTTTAACTGAACACTTCGTAGATTAGAAGTTAAATTCTTTTTATTTCAAATAGTTAAAACATCCTTGAAAAGCTTCGTCATTTTAAATTTTTTCAAATTTAAAATTATTTTTGAACTTTTTTCAGAACATCTGAATATTTTAATAAATAATAAATGTTACATGTTAAATGTTTTTGATCAAAAATTATCAACTTCAAACGTTTTTAATTTTTAATTGTTCAAGACATCAAGACTACATTTTAAACCGCCGAGGGTACTGCCTGATTTTTTTATACACCCCTGCGTTGTCGCGGAGTTGCTCCGCTGACCACGCAGCGCCTCTCTCTCGCCCCCTTGCACTACCTTGTCTGGTCTATCGGGAACGGGTAAAGCGGGACTGCAGTGTAATGCCAATGTTTGTTAAATAGAATCGCCTCAGCACCGTTCCGTTGTGTACTTAGTAGCCCTTCTCTTGCATCGAGGCGTTTTTTATTGCGAGTATTATCGCGATTTTCGGGAGTCATATTAGAAAAAGTAGTTTTGGGGGCAGAATGGGCAGGGGAAAAACGGGACACCGATTTCTGCCGAATGCAGAAATCAAACGTCGCGATTGTTTATACTGTCACGATTTTTTGATCTAACAGTGGGTCCAATGGTGTTCGCGTGACAATTGGGCTCATCAGTCTTGCGTAGGTTTTAACAGTGAGGACGGAGACGAAATTTACGTCTCCATATTTTGTAAGACCTGATTATGGTCATTTTTATATAAAAAAATGGACAATAAAACTTGTTACAACAAGTTCTTCTAAGTGTACTACTTATTTGTTTAGTCTTTTTAAATTAATTTTGTTCATAATACATTTCATTTTTTATTTAACAAAGCGCCCCGTTTTGCCTCGTGTAAGGGGCAAAACAGGACGAAAAACTTTTTTTCAAAAATCAATGAAAAAAAGTAGAACATGGAATTTTTTCAATGTGAACAATTTTTTTCTAGTGAATTATTAGTTGTTTACATCACCTATATTGTTGAATGCGGAAAAAAGTATTTTAGTATGAGAAAAAAATCCTGAATCAAAATCTTCCCGTTTTGTCCCATGTAATATTACATCGACCTAACCGATTTCTACATTTTTATTTTTATTTTAAGGTCATCTTTCAAATTGACTTTTTACGTGACAAAACAGACAGACACTAACCAATACGTCATAATCATGCAATTTGAACTAGTATAGCCTGTTCCTTTTGAACCATGTCATTTTCAGAGGTTGTGTTAATTGGGTGGCATCTAAAATTATATATCATTGCAGGCAAATTGTAAATATATTAACAAACCTAATAATGCATAACAAATAAATACCATAAAGATAAATAATATAAGTAATTTACAAACATAAGAGGATTAGTGGCCATCCTTGGGGGCCTTATTGTATATATATATATATATATATATATGTATAGACTATACGTTGTCACCTCAAAAATATATATACACTAGACGTTGTCGCCTCATATATAACGTTGTCACCTCCGAAAACGGAGGTGACAACGTTTTGCCTATTTTTCGATGTAAATCCATTTTAGATGGACTTTTATTGCATTTGGCGAAAAAACGTTCGGAGGTGACAACGTTCATCCTTTATCAGCAGTATCGCCTACCTAGTTCGGGTATATATCACCGGCGCTAGTGTCGCCATACTAGCAGATACAAGCGTAGAGGGAAGATAGGTATAGAGGCGACAATGCAGCGGGCAGCTTGATGCACGCTAAGGGGAGCGAGACGGCAGGGGAAGTCTCAGTTAGGTTTAGTTTGGGAACCAGCAACGCGTGGCGCTAGTGCCACGAACCAGTGCTTTATGCTTAACGTGTGTGAGTGGGGTAGGTGAAGAGAGTGTGCCGTGTACATGAGTCGAACTGCAAAAAATTTAGAACCCTTATACCTGGACTGGTCTTTCCGAACTATATTCTGTCTATTCACTTTCTTCCAATATTTTCGTGAATGGAAATATCCACCGATGCGTTTTTTATTTGAAACTTTCTATTTTAATATTTCAAGTTAAAATTGAAAAACAAAAAAAAGTGTACTTACTTTCAAACAGTTTCAATAAAATTTGTACGAGTTGTGATGATTTATGTTTTAATTACTGATTGAATATTAGGAAAAAAAAATTTTTTCCGTTTTAAATTTTTATTCTTAAAACTAATTTTAAGACATAAGAATTCTAAATATGCCTTGTTAAAATATAGAAGCCTACATCTAGAAAATTAATTTTGTGAATTTGAAAATTCCCATTCCTTGAGACCCGGGGCAACGCTTTTAGCGTTTTCGAGCGTCCGGCGAGTTTAAATTCGAGAGCTCAAGTGCAGAAATTGTTTCATTGAAACACTTAAAAAAATCAAAATTGCGATTCTAACTCAACATTTAAAAATATTAAAAGTAAAATATTAAATTTCTAGTAAAATATGATATACAATATACTTGAGGGTTTCAACTTTTAATATTATTTGTATAATTTGGACGTATTTATTCGACAAAATTGATACTTATTAATCTACCCGTAGAAAGAAGAATATTCTCCAGCAGTATGGGCTCTTCCAATTCTAACATTGTTAATGTAAGGGGAAAAATCAGACAGAGTATTATGCCCCATTACGGGAATTTTCCGATAAATAATTTTTTTGACTTAATTAATTTCTTCACGTAATTTATACACGGCTCCTGAGTACAAAAATAGATATTTTTACCAAAACAACAAACAATCATATTTCCTATACTTTTACCAATACGGTAACAAATGTTTCAATTGTTATATCAAAAATGGTTGCTTTGTCCAAATTTTTCATTTAAAAAAAGTTCAGTACTGAAAATGGAGAGAATATTCTTATTTCTTAAGACTACAAGACATAACGATCTGCTTTATAAATATTTGATTGTTTCCATACAATTTATACGTGAAACGTATTGAAAATAACGCACATTCCATTTTCATACCTGCAAAGTTCTGAAATTGTTACAGAGATTTATATGTATGGAAAATTCATTAACAACCCTACCGTTTATTTTGTAATCCAAAATTTCCTATTGCAGAGTGGCAAGGAAGGTTTTAAGCACCCTACATATAGAAAGGCAAATTGCAGTGGAACAACATTAACACTAAAAACAATAACTTTCCGTCTAAAAAACTCTCGGCATATTAGTCCAGGCATCTTGTAATTTTTCACCGTGTTCGTTTTCTATAGCGTTTCACTGAGAATTTCAATGGGATGGGAATTTCAACTTTTCCAAACATGACTACGACGCTTCCCGAAAATATTTTTGAACAATTTTCCAAAAACTGTGTTTTCGTAGACTGCTTTCGTAAACTTTAGAAAATTCTCAAAAAGTTAAAAAAAAAGAAGAAACTTCTTTCAATAATAGGCGCAGAGTTGTATGTCTCCAAAGAACCCCGATTTTTTTCAAAAAGGAGGCTAAGAACCCCAATTCTGAAGTTAATATTTGTACTTTAGAACCTGTCAATTTTACGAAAAAATATTCTCCATTCTAATTAAAGTGTACGCAATTTCGAGTAATTCTAAAAAGAACAATGACCGAACCTCAATGTGTCATAAGTTATGGCCTCCCAAACTTGACCACTTTTGACGTATTCTTCAGAGCAAATTGTTCGTGTTTAGTTTTTTGAAAATAATTCGTTTGTGGGTAAATCTATGTTAATGATGACAGAGAAAAAAATTTTATGTAGAAAATTATGTGTAAATGTAAAAAAAACTATCTTCCAGCCTTCATAGGTCAAGAGTTAGGACTCTTAAAAAAAACAAACACATTTTTTGCTACTTTTAACGAGAAAAAGTTTTTTTAAATAGCCCGTTCGGCAAATATCCTACGGAAAACGGCAACGGCATTAATAACATAAGTAACAAACCGTTCCAGATGAAAATAAATTTTTTCGTACAAGATGCCTGGACTATATTCAAACTTTTATATATGACGGAATTTTTTTAAACGTTGTTTATTTTCGGCATCTTCTGCATTTTCCTGCTGTCTTTTGTCTCTTTTTTCTCTTTTAGGAGCGTCAATAAACGCAGGTAAAAACGTCCAAATAGATCCTGATAGTCCAGCGGTTGAAAATTAAAGTTCTACATATTTTTGTTATTTCTTTCCCCAAAAAGCATTTATATCTCATATAGTTATGCAATTTCAACATTATTTATAACTAAATTTTTTTTGCATATATTAATAAATACTATATCTTTCTGTAAAAAACAAACCAATTTATTTCTCCTTCCACGTGGTTCATTTTTAACCCACAAGAAACAAAAAAATCGAGAATGCACTTTGAAATTCGGACTTGCTTTTGTTTAAGCACACCTAATATTCATATGCTGTTAAGTTATAAATAAACAAACGCTTTTTGCTACGTCCATGAAAGTATTATGCTCCCAGTGGACAAAAAAATTAAGGATGTCCTAGAGAAGTCTTCGGGACATCCTTAAGACGTCTTTTGGAACATGTCTTTTGGACATCCTGGGGATGCTCTTAAGACGTCTAATGTCATTACAAAAGATGTCCCGAGAACGTCCTATGTCTTTAAGACATCTTTACGACATTGGACGTATTAGAGACTTTGATTGGACGTCCTAGGGATGTCCCAAGGACGTTCTAGAGATGATCATGGTTTTGTGCCCTCTGGGCTATTAGTGATATATTATCACAAAATCTTCAGAATGAATACTCATAGTTATTATTAAAAACTGTTCAAAATATTATCAAACATTCTCTGTAAAAACCAGAGATCTTTTTTCTCCGTATCATATTTTTCATGTCCTTTTTTCAAATATGATAACTTCATGCTGTTATTATTTTCAATGTAGAAAAACGACTCTGGAATCCCACAAGCGGTTTCATTTTAGTATGACTCGAGACAGGATTTTTAGTCGTATTTCAATGCCTGGAAATAGCTCTGAAATAATAGTATTTTTACAGTGTTAACAAGAATGTTGATTTTCAGTGAATTTTAGACCTACTAAAAAAATCTTGTACCTGACTGAATTTTCATGTGAAAAATTCGAAAACTTGGCAGAGTACCATTTAATTTGCACAGTTCAGTAAATTGGCGAAATCAAAGATGGTGAAATAAGTCCAAAGTAAAATTGGATTGAAAAATAGGACTGTAAAAGTATAAGAAACTTATTTTTGTGAAAGTATATTTAACAAATTACAATTTGACAGCTCATAGTCACCAAAAAACTTTATCTACGTTTCTGTAATGGAGAAAGACTTGCAATTCCGATAATTTTTTAGAACCTAGAAGTTTTAGTTTGCTTCATTTAATTAATATACGTCCTGCTTTCTAAATTGTATATCTACATTTTTCAATCCTCTATTTTTCCAATCTAAAAAATCAAATGATCTAGAAAAGAGGCGGATTACTATACTGACTCAGAATTAAATAAGTATAAAATGCTACCATAGGGAAATTCTGAATGATTATTTTCATTTATTTCTTCTAGCTGAGATAATTAATACACTATTATATACATTTGAAAATTCATTTTTAATGAAATGCATATTTGGCAAATATTCGAAATCGGCGAGATTTAGCAGCAGTTCTTGGTTACGGTGAAAACCTGGCAAGTAATAATTTCTTTCTCTTCTCACGCTTATCCTGTCTTCTGACTCACATGCACCACACACATTCTTGGCTCATGCCACTCACACACATTAAGCATACTTTCTATCGGTGAAGCACTGGTTCCGTCCCTCCTTCCCTCCTATCCGTTTACTGCTTCGGGATACTAGCGCCTCGCATCGCTGGTTCCCGAACTAAGCCTACTCCTGACGTCTCTTTCCCCGCGCCAATCTTCTAAGCTTGGTGGGCATTGTCGCCTCTATACCTATCTTCCCTCTACGATACAAGCTGTACGTTCTCACCTCCAGCATATATAACTCCAATCACAGGTAAGAGGCACACCTTCCCACCTCCGTGATTTGGCAACACTGCATTCACTCTCAGTGAATCAGCAGGTGCCTTTCGCCGGCCGAAATTTGAAAACTGTCAAATAGTAAGATTCAATCGTGAATATAAAAGCTTGAAAATGGTTCAATTTTTATAAAAATGAGTATCTTTATGTTTTTGAGGCCACTGAATTTAAATTTGGTATCAGAATTCCAAAATTCACAATGTTTGATACCAAAATTTGAAAATCGTTGAATTTGTATGCAAATGAGTATTTGTAAGTTTTTTAGGTCGTTGAGTCCGAATTTATTATCAGACTTCAAAAATTGAAAATGAAGGATGTAATATCGCAAATAAAATTTTTTTAAGAGGTTTGAATTTGATGAAAATTAGTATTTATACGTTTTCAGGGTAGCTGAAGAGAAATTTCGATCCAAAATTTGCAAATTTTAAAATTCTAGAGATTTTTTGGGGCTGCTGAATACCAATGTGAAAGTAAATTTTATCAATTGTTTTTTTTTTAATTAATCTGTTTCACTTGAAATTTTAAGTTCTTTTTTTCTTGTTGAGAATAAATTTTCTTGACTGAAAATTTTACTGCTTGGTTGAAAATTATTCCGTTTTGGTTGAGGATTCAGCTGTTTTGTTCAAAATTGGTCGTTTTTTAGTTTAATTCAACTATTTTTGTCTTCAAAATAAAATCTCTTTTGGTTGAAATACGACCTATCCAACATATTTCAACAGCATATTTCATTAGGAATACATTTTTTGAGGAAAAGCAACTACTTGGTTTAAAGTTGAACTACATTGTAAATAATGAATTTTTTGGTTAAACATACATGGTTCTAATTTGAAATTCACCTAGTTGTTCGTAAATGAACAGTTATGTAAAAAATTCGTCTTTTTGGCTAACAGCTTGAGAATTTATGGTTTTTTGAAAATTCATACTTTTGATTGATAATTGAACTATTAATTTCAAAATGTGACTATTTTGTTAGAATTCCGTTTATTGTATGTGGACAATTCAAATATTTTGTTATAAATGTACTGTTTTGTTAAAAATTAATAATTTTGGTTTATACATTTGAAAATGTAACTATTTGGTTGAAAATTCTTTTTTTTTCAATTAACTTTTTGAACTGAAAATTTAGTTATTTCACGTTTGGTTCAAAATGTATCCCTCACAAATTTATGATTCAACTTTTTGGTCGACAATTAATTTTTTTTGAAAATTCGTCTTTTTGTTATATGTAACATTATTCTTGTTTATTAAAAAATCATCCTTTTGTTTGAGGATGCAACTATTTTGCCAAGAATTTGTAATTTTCCATTGGAGTTAACTGGTTGATAATTTGCTTTTTTCCGTTCAAAATATGTTTCTTCAACTGAAAATTTAATTATTCCATTTTTCGTTGAGAATTTATCTTTTCTAGTTAAAAATTTAATCATTTGGTCGTAAATTAAATTTTTCGTTGAGAATTAACATTTTTCGTTCAAAATTGAGCTACTTTTTTCAAAATATCTATTTTTTTTTTTAAATTCTTTTGTTTTTGTGGAAGAACAATTTTTTTATCTAAAAAGTTTCACTCCACTTTTGGTTGAAAATGTATCGCTTATAAGTTAAAAATTCAACTATTTTGTCGTAAATGAACTTTTTTCTTAAAATTTCATATTTTTGGTTGAACATTAAACTATTTATTTCATAACGTGACTTTTTGGTTGGAAATACATTTTTCTTTTAATTAATTTTTTATCTGCAAAATTATTTATTACACTTTTGGTTGAAAATTTATCTCTTTATCAGTTAAAAATTCTGCTATTTGGTCGTTAATTACCTTTTATGTTGGGAAATCATATTTTTTGCTGAAAATTAAACTTTTTTCGCAAATGTAAGTATTTTGTTGGAAATTCTTTTTTTTTTAACTTGATTTTCTTATCTGAAAATATAATTATTGCACTT
>CAKNYM010044610.1:55191-83168 GCA_932195095.1 Andricus curvator | reverse complement strand
ATATATATATATATATATATATATATATATTCCGTATTCCCTTAAAAATCCATCTAAACTACTGTTTAAAAAATATATTTTGCTTGGAGTACAGATTTATCATTCAAGCTGAAAATTTATATGGTCTGTTTGAAAATTAAACTGTTTCGTAGAAAATGTCATCTTTTTAGCTTAATACTTGAACATCCTCTTTTGTTTTGAAAAATCATATTTTTGGTTCAAAATTTAAATACTTTTATTAAAATTGAACTGTTTGGATAGAAATTAAACTATTTTATAGAACATTCACTTTTTTCTCGAAAATTATATATGCGGGTTGAAATCCAACTCTTTTGTAGATAATTCACCTTTTTCTCTTTGAAATTCAACTTTTTTGAAAATTTATGTATTTTGATGAAAATTCGTTTCTTTGTGTAGAAAATCAATCTTGTTTGTTGAATATTCATCTTGACGGTGGAAGATCCAACTATTTTGTGAAAACTTCTTACTTTTTGGTTAAAAATTATTTCAAAATTAATCATTGTAGGTTGAAAATTTAACTATTTGGTGGAAAATTCATTTATTTTGGTCAAAATTTGTCTTTTGGGTTAGACAGTGAATTTTGTTTTCAAAAAATTATGGTTGTGGTTGCAAATTCAACTTCTTTGTTAAAAACTTTTTCTTCAAGTTCAATTCAACTTGTTGAGAATTCGTGTTCTGTTAAAAATTAATATTTTCGGAATGAAAATTGAACTACTTTGTAAAAAAAAGTATTTTAAAATGAAAAATTGAATTATTTGTTTAAAAATTAACTTTTACGTTGGAAATGTATATTTTCGGGTTGAGAATTTTAATTGAGAATTCATATTTTCATGTTGAAAATAAAACTGTTTTGTAGAAAATTTGTTTTTTTTTTTGGCTCGCATTCTACATTCTCACCATACGTGATTGAGAAAATATTAGAATCGTCTGAAATTTCACACACCTCAGTTTTTCAACGGATTAGTTTTGAAATTTGTATCTAGTTTTTTTTTTTAATTATAAATAGTTGGACATTTTTTTTGAGGCCGCTTAAAGCCGAAAATCAAGTTTTGGCGATGGCGTGTGTCTGTCTGTATGTCCGTAAACAAGATAACTAAACAAATTTAATGGTGAATGTCATTTTTTTGGCCTAATACTAACAATTTGGTTGAACATCCTCTTTTCTTTTGAAAAATCATATTTTCGGTTAAAAATTCGAATACTTTTATTAATATTATCAACATTAATCAATATCAAAATATTAAATGTGTATGATTGATTTCGAGTCCATTGATTCCTTGTTATTTTAACATTGTAAAAACAGCACAGGCTACATCACGCTTATAATTTCACAATATGACCTTATTATTGTCGAATTGAATTATTTAATTATACGAATTTCATTGTTATCTGGAACAATGTGGGTCCCGTAGGATATTTAAGGTAGGATTATACGTCTACAAATGCAATCATTTGGAACTGAGAATGAAATATTGATGGAAAAGGAAAATAAAATTTAATAATTCTCGTGCTTAAACTTGAGCAATGTTTGAAGCCTCAGCAGAGATAACGTTGTATCAACAAAGAAGTCTTCTATGTAAAACTATTTTTATGGTACTACACATGCTCACAGTTTTGAAAAATATTCGAGAAAAACAGATTTGTGTTGATTCAACGTTATCTTTGCCAACGCTGTAGTGACAACATGTCGACATTTTTCAAGATTGCACAACTCCGAACCCGAATAATTCCAATTTTGAAATGTATGGGTTTATATATACTAATTCAACCTGAATAATTTCCAGCAGGTAAAATTTGAAATTGGGAATTAAATAATAAACCATTTTATCTCCGGTGGGGTCGAAATTAAGCTACGCAAATCTTAAGTTTTTGAGGACTAATAATTTATTAACAGAAGCTCTGGGAATAAAATAATATTATGCATTGAAAATATTAATAGCATAAAATTAAAAAATCAAACATTTTATAGCTTAAAAACGGAAAACTGTAAAACCACGTGAATCGCAAATCAAAGCGTCTTTGAGTCTCACATATGTCAATATAGAAGATTTCAATAACAGCCGATAACAAGACTCTGTTTACCATCAATTGATGGGACATTTCAGTATGCTTTCTCCGTAAAATATGAATCCAAGTAATGCTCTATCTACTCGCATTTTTTAAAAAACAGGTTTAAAGAGTGAAAAAACCACATAGTGGTCTCTGAAACCACGCCACGTATCAAGCAAACCGGAAATGCTGAAGGTTTGTAGTAGGGCTGAAATTAAAGCCTGATGCATGTAATATGATCCTAGATTTTCGAAAATGTCCCTATGTTGTTTCACGTTTTCGAACGTGCACAATATGATTTTTTTCATTTTTTACGTGATATTGAATATTAAATCTTAAACATATCCGAAAATTTAGAGATGCATTCGGGCGGGACGAGACAAGAAAACATCGATTTCGGGAATCATACCGACTGACGACAGCGAGAAGTTGTCCCGTATCTCGTGATTTTGGTCGAGAATCTCGGAAAACGAGCAAGATCGCGTAAGATTCTCAATAAAATTTAAAATTTGACATGTCATGTAAATATGGAACATAATGCATCAGAATTTAGAAAATATGAAAGTGGAATCACATGAAAAAAAGGCCAAAAAGAACATTAGAAGCTTTGTTGTCTTCAAAATAATAATTTAATATTAACTGACGTTAAATAATTTTACAAAAACTAACCACTTCATTTATAACACTATTAGGTTAAAAAATTGAGATTTCTAGGACTAACGTTACGGAAAATTCCGTAAGTATAGACAGTACCAAAATAATAAGGTAAACTTCCCAGTAATCGTGAAGCCAATTTTCTTGCTTTTTATTTAATTTAAATGCATTACAATTTTGTTCGCTACTATAAAATGCTGAAAATAAATATTTTTTATTATTAAATGTTACATTTAAAATATTTTTTAACAATATATTTAAATCGTAACAAATTTTCACGGTTATTGGGATCGTCTTGATTGCTGGGAAGTTTACTATATATTTAAAGTTGCTTTATTCTGCTATAGATAATTTTTTCACTAAAATGAATTTCATTTCTGTAAAAAAAAATTTTTCATTTGTTTTCTTGTTTCACTGGTTATGAGAAACTGGACTAGTTCCTCTATATTGTCTACCCTTTTAAGATTTAAATTTGTTTACATTTTTCTAATCTAAGGTTTTATCAACGAATTGGTTAGATTTTGTAAAACTATTATACTTAATTACTTGATTTAGTATCAAATCATCACTTTGATGAGCTCGAAATTGACGATGGTTCTTTTCGGCCTTCTTATTCTTCGTAAATACACTTCCATAATGTTCAAATTCTGCTACCTTATTTTTTAGAACTACGCGAATGGTCAAACTCACAATGTAAACATTATCGTGCATCTTGTCCGATCTTGCTTGCATATTGGAGTCGGGACAGGATGAAATTAAACAATAGAAAACAACAATTTTTCGAAAACAAAAATATCTGGAATACGGCCAATATCAGGCGAGATCCGAAAAATTCTTGTCTCGGCGTGCATCTCTACCTAAAATATCTATGCTACAAGAATATAAGGTTAGTTTCAGAAAAAACGTTCAATAATACATGCAGAAATGCCATAAAAATGGAATAAACATGAATTCTATAAAATGTTGTAACTGAGTGGTACACTTTTTTTTTTTGTAACACTATTGACAAGATTTTGATTATCATCAATTGATGAGACATTCCAGTATGTTTTTCCGTCGAATATGAACCTTGAGGTAAAAATGTTCTACCTGTTTTAGTTTTTTAGAAAATCGGGTAAAAAAATTTTTTAAGAAATTAAAATTTTGTAACTTTATGTAATTGCTTATTCTGAACTATAGCTCAATAGGTTCGACTTTGTTAGCCTGAAAGTATGTAATATTTTGTATTTAGATTTAAGATTTATATTATATTGAGTATACTCACTACCAAAATGCAGGACAACCCCAATGGTAAGAAGCAGAGCGCTGACGTAGATCTTCATTTTCACAGGGAGACTTTCTGAATAGTGAGCGAGACAGTTTGGAAATATTCATCGCTATATATACTGATCACTATTAGTCATTATTACACACGAAACCTTCTGAATTATGAAAACTTCCAATAGGCGTAGAGTACGTGGAAGAAGCGTTACGATATCATTCAAGCTAGAACAAGCCGTTAAAATTAATACGTCATTTTCTAGAACCTGGAGTATGTTCTTCTACCAATAAAATACAGGTGTCTTCATATCTCAAGTACAAATTATTATCAGTACAATCAACCACAATTGGAGAAGAAATGTTTGCCAATTTCTCGTCAAGCTATGAATTTGTGAAATCACAGTGGACCAACTAATTTGAACAAAAAATATTCCTAATAAATTATATCAAAAATCCTTCTTTTAAGCATCATACAGAAATTTTATAAATAAATTTTAAAGATCCATTCTAGGAATTCTCGAACTTTGCGGGATTATATTATAGGATCAATCTCACATACCAGCAAATTTTTAGAATCACTAAAATATTGTTCACGCTACGCGCGTACTAATGACTCTTTCTTCAAACAAAAACTTTGTTTATTTTCCAACATTTTGTTATAAACTTGGCAGAAACATTTTATTTAGAAACAAAAACAGTCAAAATGGTATTGATACTGTAATATGACAAATTTTACTACATAACTTTACACTTCAGAGATTTTCACTAAGCGTGAATAGCGATAGGAAAACCTTTTTTGGTTCAGAATTCCACTACTAATTTTGAATTGATCTTATTGGTTGATGATTCATCATTTTAGTTGAAAAATCTTTCTTTTTTCCTTTCAAAATTTAACAATTTTGTTGTAATTTCTTTCAAATTATTTTTTGAACTGAAATTCAACTGTTCGATGTTTGGTTGGAAATTTTTGTTTTTTAGTTAATAATAATTAAACTATTTGGTAGAAAATTTCTATATTTTGTTGAAATTTTGTCTTTTGCAGCAGAAAATTAAACTTCTGGGTGACTAATTCACCTATCTAATTGAAAATGCAGGTATTTTGTAAAAAGTTAATCTTTCTCGGTAGAAAATTAATAACTCAGACTTTGACTATTTCATTTTCGGTTGAACATCAATCATGTATTCTGTTAAAAATTATTTTTTCTTTGTAGAAGGTTTATAGACATTTAATCCCTTTGGTTGAAATATCTTCTATTTTGTTGAAAATTTGTGCTTTTCGATCGAAAATTCATCTGCTAGGTTAAGAATTTAAATATTTCGTTAAAAATCTAACAAATTTGGTTAAAAATCTAACAAATTTGGTTTAAAATTAATTTTTTTTTCAAACGATTTTCTTCAAATAAAAATGCAGATCTTCTATTTTTGCTACAGAATTGATTTTTTTCAGTTGAAAAGTTTATTTATTCTGTTAAAAACTTGTTATTTTTTGGTCGAAAACTACTTTGGCAGAAAATGCATATATTTGGGTTGTAAATTCAACTTTCTTTTTTAAAAATTGGTCTTTATGGCTGGAAAACTGAACATGTTGGATGTGATTTCTTTTCTTTATCGATTGAAAAATCTTTCTTGAGTAAAAATTCAACTCTTTCATTGAAAATAAGCATTTCTTGGTTTTATTCAAGTTGTTTATTGAAAGTTAAAATATTTTTCGTGAAAACATCAATCAGCTATTTTTTCATTAAAAATTCCACAACTTGGTTCAAAATTGATGTATTTTGTTGTAAGTTTGTCTTTCTTGTTGAAAACATAATCTATTTTAATGAAATTTGACTAATTGGTTGAAAGTTGAACGAATTTGTTAAAAATTTATTTTATTAGTTAATGATCCATCTCTTTGGTTGAAATTCAAAGTGTTTTGTAGAAAATATTTTTCTTTTACAAATCAAGTTTTCGACTGCTAATTTAACCATTCAATTTTTTGTTACAGATTCATACGTTCAAGTTGAAAATTCGAATGTCTTCAAGGAAATTTGTGGCTTAAAAAATTTATCTATTTTGATTAAAAAAGCAATTTTTGGTTGAAAATTAATTTGTTTTGTTTGAAGGTTTAACCATGTGGTTAAAAATTAGTTTTTTTTGTTTGAATTATACTGTTTTTTATTCAAAGTTGAAAAATATTTTGCATCAAATATCAATCATTTCACTTTTCGTTGAGAATTCATTTCTTTCTTGTAAAGGAACAACAGCTATTATATTTTTTGTTGAAAATTAATTTTTTCTGACTGAAAATTCAGCGACTTGACAACAGTTAAACTTTGTTGTTAAATATTAATTTTTTTGCTGAAGACTCATCATTTTTGTTGAAAATTCAATCATTTAGTTAAAAAGTCACTGTTTTTGGTTAAAGTTTAATCTTTTTTATTTAAAACTTCGATCATTTGGTGCAATTGTTTGGTTGATAATGAATTTTTGTCGTACAAAAACTCAAATATTCGTTTGAATATTTAACTGTTTTGTTGAAAATACATTTTTCGTTTTTGAAGATTCATTATTTCATTTAAAAATTCATTTCTTTGGTTTAAAATTAACGTATTTTGTTGGAAATTCTTCTTTTTTGTTGAAAATTCATCTTTTTAATTGAGAATTCATATTTCTGGTCTGAAAATTTAACTACGTGGTTGATCGTTGAATTTTTTTTTCTAAATTCATTTAATTCTTCCTGAAGATTCATCATTTTAGTTGAAAATTGATTTTGTTTTCGGTGGAAAATTCAACTACTTCGTTGCAAGTAGAACTATTCTGTTAAAAACCATTTTGACAAATTTCATTTGTTTCAAAATTCAGTTTCTCTGAATAGTCATAGGAGAGCCTTCCCATATTGAAATTTAAGAATTTTAAATTAGATAAAAATCAAATTCAAAATCTCGTTTAACGTCCAATAATCAAGTTAATGTATAGAATTCCTGAAAACAAAACAAGAATTCAACGATCAAATTTGGACAAACACCACAAAATGCTCCTATTGCAATTCCTAAAAACAAAGAAATTTGTTTCTTTGCACAAAAATAAAAAAGAGGAAAGAAAAATGAGAAGGCAACCAACCGCATCCCCTTCCTTCTCTTTTTTTATTTCTTTCGTCTTTTTTATTTTTATTATTATCAAATCACAATATTAACAATATTAATAATTCCCATATTATCCCATTTTTCTCGAAAAATGATGGATTGAGGCGATAAGTTTGAACAACGTGAAAGACGTATTTTTCGAGTTCTACAACTTTCATTTCAGACTTTTTCCTCTCAACCCAATACTCATCGAAATATAGTGGAAAAGTGAAAAAAAGAAACACCGTTTCTTGGTGTTTTGACTTCAAAAATCAAATTTGCGGATATTTTCTCTATTATTTTCGTAATCAGCGAGTCAAAATACGTGGACATACCTAGTGTCAGATTAATCGGAGGTAAGTACTTTTCGGAATTCCAGCCAAAGAATTTTTATAAACAGAATCAAAATTTTTAACTAGGCTTCTTCAGTCAAGATACGAAAAAAAATTTCAAACACATTTTTTAATTTTTGAGGCAGAAAGGCAAATTTTCTTCAAAATATCTGAATTTTTAACCCGCAAATATGAATTTTCAATGAAAAAGTTAATTTCCAACAAGAAAAAATTTTGAAGCTTTACTATTTAGTTTTTATTACTATATAGTTTAGCATTTTATAAATTTAAAAAAAAAATATACTTAAAACTCATGCTGCTTTTCCAATTCATTATTGAAGGTTATTGTATGATTCTAAAGGGTAAATAAACTTTGGAACGTCCCAGGTTTTCAAGGTTTAAAGTAGGGAAATGAAGGTATGAAAAACAAATATCTTAGAAGAAGGATTTTCACGTCTCCAAGCTATTTTGAAAATATGTGACTCGATATAATTTAGAAGAACAAACAAGATAGCGACTAGAATGAGTACTCTAATGATTTGACAAATATTGCAAAGATTTTAATGATTTTGTAAAGATTTCAAAGATTTCAAAAGATATTATACAAATTTAAAAAACTTGAATGAAAAAATGTTACCCAATGTTCCTGATGATTTTGAACTACGATGATTTGTTTATAAATTATTAGAAAAAAAGTGAAGCGATCGAAAATTTGTCAAGCGAAAAATTGTGGGGCTAAGCAGACATCCTCCTGGGGCTAAGTCGGCACTGAATATGATGTGTGAAGAAAAAACAGGACACATTTTTTAATTTTGATCATTTTAGCCAACCAAATTCTCGATCCAGAAATACCTAATACGTTGTCATTTTTTCACATTACTGTCCTATAATGAGAAGGTATTAATTTTATGTACAATTCGACTTTGTCGGCTTTCATACAATTTTTACCTCTTGTGACCTTCTTAGTCAGAAAATTTTTCTTTTACAAAGGGGCTTATCAGTCTGTCTGCAAGTATGTCTGTATATCTGTCTGTATCCTTTAGGCACGATGAAGTACTCTGGGCCGACTTGGCCCCACTCGTAAATTTTGTATATTGGTATTCTGAAAACATTGAAAATCATCGGAAAATCAAAATTTATTAACACATTTACGTTGAGCACCTTTTTTTTACGAATTATGAACCCATACAACTTTTCCACTTCTTATTCTTCAGGGTTTCGTAGCTTCGGGTAGAAATAAGAAACCCTTATAGTTCAAGTCTGATGTCCGCCCGTCCGGCGTACAAACCAATATGAACATAGAGCGCGAAATTGACATAGAACCCAAAATTGACATAAAGCCCCATATGGGTATAGGGAATGTCCAATATGGACATAGAGCTCAAATTTATTGATAAATTTGAATCAGATTCTCAAGTTAAAAAAAAAAAATAAATTTCTTCCAAAGATTTTTTTCAATCAACAAAAAATTTTGTTTAAGATTCTGCTAAGACCTAATAAACATCTCTATCGTTGCGTCAGTTGCCTGATAAGTCGGATAGTTTAGCCGAAAAATGAATTCTAACATTTTTTTAGAAGCGTAATTGCGATTAACACGAAAACGTAGTAAAAAAATAGTCTGAAGTACATTTTTGGTTCTTCTAAGGGCAAACAATTTTTCATGCATAATGTTTGCATATTATGCTTAATAAATGGAATTCATAATTTATCAATTTGTATATCTTTTTTAGGTAAATAAGTTTTTTTCCTGTGGATACGTTTCACACAATACAGCTGATTCTTTTTCATCTCTGATTTTGAGATGAGAGGGATTGACGTCAAGACAAAATTTATTTGCACTAAATAATAAATGTTTATTCAAAAACACACCACAACCGGAGTTGTCGAGCGAGATACATCGAAAGTAAATTTCAAGTACTTTCACTGACGACGGCTAAATACCGGACACGACTGACTCTTCAAATCGAAGGAAAATAAGTTGGTACTGACCGACCCTTACACTGTTGCCGATGAGTTTTCAAAGAAAATACAGAAATTCATCAAATTTTACAACGCCGTATCTTCACATGTGACAAAGCCTCACGGGCCGTCGACGGATTTGAACTTGTAACATCTATAATATCTTGAAAACTGATTACTAACTAGAAATCGCTGCAGGTACGTTGCAGAACGATAGCAGTGGACAGGCAAGGTTCGTTGAGCCGAAAATTGAAAAGAAAGAAATTAAGGTTTCTCAAATATTTCTGCGAACAATTTCATCATAGCGCCTATGATCACGAAATATTCCCGTAATCGTGTAACCTGAAGGATCCAGTACAAGATCATTTTTTTTGGGTGTAATTCTAGGCCCAACTCTATCCAAATCTTATAATGTAATAAAAATATATTCATTAATTAATTTAAAGATTATGAAAAACGATGAACTTATAACTGCTATGTAAATTGTGCTTAACTGCGAGTCTACCAATTATTGTTCAAAACATTACATTTTAATTTTTTTTTCCATATGTACAATTTTTGTACATAAGAAAAATTACGTATGCTAAAATTTGAGCAAAGGCTGTTTAACATTAACATGTGCCTTGATAGTCCAAGCATCTGCTAGTTTTTTTATCTCTTTAACTAGGTAGGTGCGTTTTTTTTGCTGTAATGGTTTATTTATTGGTCGCAATGCAAAGTTTTAAATAATAGAATCACGCGTCGCAGAATTTTTTTCAAAAAAAGTTTTAAAAATGGTGTTTCCCTACACTGTAAAAAATTTTTCGGGAATTTTCCCGCAAATGTTCGGGAAGCTATTAACCCTAAATTTTCGGGAATTTTTCCGAATAGTTATTAGGGAAAAATTCCGAAAAGATATGCAAATTTCCCGAAAAATTATGGAATTTTCCCTAATGTTTCGTAGGGAAAATTCCGCAAAATTTGAAAATTTTCCGAAAAATTATGGAATTTTCCGTAATGTTTTGAAGGGAAAATTCCGCAAAATTGGTGAATTTATCGAAAAATTAGGGAATTTTCCCTAATATATTGTAGGGAAAATTCCGCAAAATTTGTAAATTTACCGAAGAATTAGGGAATTTCCCCTAATGTTTCATAGGGAAAATTTCGCAAAATTTGGAAATCTACCTAAAATTTAGGGAATTCTTCCTAATGTTTTGTAGGGAAAATTCCCGAAAATTATTGGAATTTACCTAAATTTTCGGGAATATTCCCTAATATTTTTAAGGAAAAATCCCCGTAACTTTTGGAATTTATCTAAAATTTCGGGGATATTCCCCAATATTTTGTAGGGAAAATCCCCCAAAGTTTTTTAAATTATCTAAAATTTTAGGTTTATTCCTGCATATTTCGTAGAGTTTGGGATTTAAATAAAAGAACGAAATGAAAAGTTAACATTTTATTTTAAATTATTTATTTATATAAATAATATATAAACATCAAAGATCATCTTGGAATTTTCTAAATTTTAGGATTTTTTTAATTAATCCAATTTCTGTTGCTGCTCTTACGTGTTTTCCATTTTTCACTTTAGCCACTCTTTTGTGCCCCTTTGGAGGATTGATATTAAGTAGCATCCTGAAACATATATAATAACAAAATAGTTGTCAGTGTCGACTAGGGTGGAATTAATGTAAATGATATAACTAGTGTTGATTACTAGTCAAAGAACTAAAACATCGTTTTACAACATATTGACTCTGATATATCCCAGTACTCAACAATACAAAAACTTTTTTGATCAGCACATCCAACACTAGTTACATTACTTATACATTAGGGCGTATCGAAGAATTATGGCAACGGCCATACCACGCTGGAAACACCAGTTCCCGTTAGATCACTGAAGTTAAGCAGTGTTGGGCGCGGTTAGTAGTTGGATGGGTGACCATTCTAGAATACTACTGCGTTGCTGTTGGCGTCGTGGGTGTGGTGAGCCCACACTTGTAGTTATTTACTACAAGAAACTATCCACCTAGAAACACTACCCGAATCGGGTAGTGTTACGCCTACCCCTAGAGGCTCGCCGAAAGGGAAATGGCTTAATGGTAATGGTATAGAAGAAAATAAAGTTGTTTGCGCGAAGTTCTAATAGCAATGGACATTTTTTTGGGCGTCAAAAACACTCCCCTAAAGTTAAAATAAAGTTTATACATTTCTATGGAACTCACACATAAAGAAATTTGAAAGGAATTTTTAAAACGGTTTTAAGATCTGATGAGGGAAGCCAGCTGTGTTTCCGAAAAGTAATCGATTCGTATTTTATTTAAATAAAATTTAAATTATTAGTCTGGAAGATGTCGTTTTTATTAGGTTCTATTCTAAGTTTCTGAATTGTCAAACTTTTGGTATCTTTTGAAACCCCTTGAAACTTTTTGAAGATCTTAAAAATGCCTGGGAATCTTTTGAAATGCCCTCAAAATTTTCAAGTCCTTTAAAAGCCTACTAAATTACTTGAATCAATTAAATATTTCTTTTTAATCTCTTAAAATAACCTTAAATATTTAAAATCCTTTAAACTCTTTTGAAACCCTTGAAATTTTGTAAAGCTCTTAAAAATGCCAAGGATTGAAAAAAAAACACCTTAAAATATTTAAAATCCTCCGATCATTCTATCAATTGATCCTCAGGATCAATTAAATAAAAACTTTTAAAAATTCAAAAAAAATGCATTGAATTCAATAGAATGGAGTAAGAATCCAAGTGAATAAAACAAATCAAAGAATTCAGGATAAATTACTAAGAATTCAGTGTGAATTACAAATCATTGAAACCCTACGGAATATCTTACTTTTTAAAATAAATTCTTTAAAATACACTAAAATATTAATAAATCTCGTGAAATTCTATGAAATCGGATGATATATCCTAAAATCCTTGAAAAATTATTAAAATACACTGAGAGCTTTAAAAAACTCTTAACAATAATTGAAACCCTCGGAAACTTTATGAAATCCCGCAAAACCTTTCAAAATATCTTAAAAGCTTATAGGTGCTGTAAAATCATTTCATATCTTTCGAAATTCTAGAAAATTCTTTGAAATCCGTTCAAGTTAGTTAAATTAATAAAAAATGCTTTGGAATCTTTTTAAATTCGCTAAAATATTGCAAATCCTTTGAAAAGCTACAAAATACCTCACTTCTCGTGAATAAATTATTTGAAATCCACTAAAATATTATAAAATCCCGTGAAATTCTATAATAATAGTTTCTGTAATCCTGGAAAATGTGTTAAAATACATTGAGATCTTTAAAATCCCTTAAAATCATTGAAATCCTCGGAAATCTTATAAAATCCTGTGAAATCTTTCAAAATATCTTAAAACTTTATAGGTCTTTTAAAATCATTTCATATCTTATAAAATTCTAGGAAGTTATTTACCCTAAAGTATTTCAAACGATAGAAGTTAAAAGATAGTTAACGGTCGAAGTTAAATAAAAACTAATAACTTACCTTGTAATTCTGACGTTTGTTGTATACGAACAGCTAGTTGTTCCAAATCACTCTCGAAATCACTGCACTCGTTCAAAATGAAAGGAAGCACATTAAATTGGAGTCGCACTATGTAACTTATAACTGCTTCCATCAGAAGAGTAATTGAGAAACTGAGCTTCTACTGGGCTTCAAAACGGGTCTATCTACAGAAAATTCGCCTACCTGGGCCTCATTATCCAATGGAAAATTCTGCAACGTGCAGCATGAGTCATTTCCATCCCCACTATACTCAGTGTCCAGTAATAACCAATCTCTGTATTAACCCTTAAATGGTAACGTCGGGTCACTCGTGCCTTGACCAAATCTTCTCCCCTTGCTAGCTTAGAGAAAAGCGTGGGAGGCAGGCCCAAACTATACTCTAAATAATTGTACACTAGTAGGCTATAAGCTCCCCAAGTGCCGTCACTCTAGTCCGTAAAAAGCATTTGTAGAAAACAGTCGAAATTCCGGAAAGGCACGAGTGACCCGACGATACCATTAGCGCTGGCGAAAAGTGTAACGTAATTAAAATTCTTTTTTCAAAATTCTGATGTTTTTTTTATTATGAATTGATGTTTTTTATTATGAATTGATGGATTAAACTTACCTGATAGTTTTTTAAGATAAATTTTAATGGAAATTCGAATTTCTGAATTTTTTCCCCAAATATTGATGTTTTTCGACTATAAATTGATGAATTAAAGTTATCCAAAAGTTTTTTAACCTGAATTTTAATTGCAATTTTAATTTCTGAATTTTTTCGGAAACCTCATGTTTTTTGACTATAAATTGATGAATTAAAGTTGACCAAAAGTTTTTTAACGGGAATTTTATTGGAATTTCTACCTCTTTATACGTACTTTGAAAAAACTTGTTTTTCATGTTCAAAGCTTAAGCATTCCTTTTATTTATACAGAATCTCAATCTTTTTTTTCTTACAGTACTTTTTTTACCCTTTAATTTCCCGTTTGATTTAAAACAAAAAATTAATTACATCCTAAGTTATGATTTTTTTGACAAAATGGTGCATTCTTCACGTTTTTATTTGTTTATTTCATTATATTGTTTAAAAAAATGATAAAATCAGCAATATAGTGATTCATCCTTATACTAGGATAGTTGATGAAATTTCATGAATTTTGTGGAATTTTTTAGAGCACTTTTCAAAGCGCCAGACACGAGTGACCCGACGATACCGTTTAAAGGTGTCGAAAATGACGTTACCATTTAAGGGTTAACAAGTGTACTGTACGGCTGTAGATGAACGTCATTCAACTTTAATGAATTATTATTCATTAACCACATCAACACCAAATAAGCATTCAATTAATTTCCAACAGTATACTTTCCGATTTTTTCCTTACAAAGAAAATGCGAACATATGAAAAAGTAAGTTGAGTTCTGAGACACTCTGTATATAAATATATATGTGTGTGTGTGTTTTCAAGTCAACATCTGAAATCGGCCATTTAAGGGAGTTGTAGCGCTACGTAGCTAGTCAAAATAAAAACTGTCTTGCATTTCACTTCCGAGGTACCTGATGTGGCCACGTCGCCTCGCGCGTGTTAGTGTGTGTGTACATAGACGTCAATCATATGTTGCGTTTTATTCAGACTGATCTGTGGTCAGATGTTACTTAAAAACAGTGCCGAAAGTAAATAAAAAAACGAGTACAGATAATTGTACAAATGGACGGTTTTTCTGGAAAGGAAAGCGTGTAACCGAAAACACTTACAAAGCTCGCATTAGGCAGCAAGGCATAGGCGCAAATTTAAGAAGTGTCTACGGTTCGACAACGAAGAATCCTAACCTCAAAAATGATGTCAACAACACTATTTTGCAAGAAACAGAACCGAAAGAATCGTTATATATTAATGTAGAAGGCCGTCGTATTGTACATTTGAAAACGCTTCGAGGTGGATTATTATGTAAACAATGTTCAACGGTACTTTCTTTACTGGATGTTGTTGAGGAAAAGCAGTGCGGTTTAGCATCCACACTTTATATTACGTGCCGTGCGTGCAAGTCGTTGAACGACGTGCGCGGTGTTGCCACATCTGCTACGTAATGGCAAATACATCGTAAAACTTTGATGGTTTCAACGTAAAATTAATTTTTTGTAGCATTTGCGAGTATCCTTCGGACAATATTAAAGATTGAAAATGTTCACTACGTATTTTTTTACTATTACAAGTTGTTTCATGAAAATCTGTTTGTCAATTACAAAATGGCGAGTAATTCAATGACGTAAAATGTTAGGATGCCATAAGAACACATGTTAAAAGCCCGATTCCAAAATTATTAATTTCTCTTTACATAGGTACCCTAGGCTCATGAAAATTCAACTGCATGTCTGAAACACCATTACGAAGTGATATGCCAAGTTTTATCAAAATCTGTTTGTCAATTCGTTTTTGGCTACAACTCCCTTAAGGTTCAATACATTTTTCACATTTCCACTCATTAATAACTTTTCCGGAAAATATTTCAGCATTTGTTGTGTGGGGGGGGGCGCGGTGGTTGCAAGTCAGCATATATGTAAGTTGGTCATTTAGGATCTTATACATTTTTACATTTCCGCTAATAATTACATTTTTTCTGGAAAACACACAATATATATATATATATATATATATATATATATATATCGAAGCAAATATTCCTAAATTTTTATTGGGCAGCACAAAAAAGTTGTAGTCATGACAAAAATAAAATATTTATTTTCATTTTTCAGAATACGCATAATAATCTACACAACACAATTTGTCGGAGAATGTTTTTTCCAATGAAAGTGTAAATTCCCGTATGCTTTGCAGAAATATATCCTTGTAAAAATTGAGGAAAATTCTCAAAATATTGCGTAAAATTTCCAATTTCCTTTGGGTTTTGTCAATTTCCTAAAGAATTTGGAAAATTCCGAACTAGTTAGGGAATATTCCATACTTTTCGGGAACTTTCCCTAAAATTAGGAATAATTCCCTAACATTTTTGGGAAATCTCTATTTCCCTATGAAATTTGCGAATTTTTCCTATCAATCAGTAGGGAAAATTCCCGAAAATTTTTACAGTGTAATGAAAGAGACAAATTCCATTTCAAATCATGCAACGAGGTCCAGCTTAGGCCGTCAGAATAATTTTGTCCTTGTATATTTTATTCTATAGTGAAAATAAAGGAACACGTAATCGACCGTTTAAGCACAAATTTGTTTTCTTATTTTTTACAATCATTTGAAGCTTATGAGCGAACACTCATAAAAGGACAAATCGGAATATGTAGTACATTTTCCCGGAGTTTCTTTCTTGGTAAACCACTGATGCTTCACATTAAAAAAAAATCATTTTTGAAAAAATTGAAATTTTGCATTGTTTCGTTATTTGGTACCGCACTAACGTACGCCCGATTGTAATATATAAATCATATTAGCGTGTCCCTCGCCGAATCTTGAGCTCACTCATTATTTGGTATACTAGCTATTCTTTTCTTTCTATGCTAAAAATATTTTTTTTTTTTGCATTTTAAACAAAATACGAAACTTTTTCGCCAAAAGAGATAGTTAATAGTTAAATTTTAAAGGCAACTAACAAGAAGAATTGTTTCGAAGTCAGTTCAGTTTTTAACAAAAAAGTTAGGTAAAAAGTTAAGTTAAATACATTTTTAAGAAACTAGTTCAATTTTCAACCAAGTAGTTGAATTTGTGACCCAAGAATATGACTTTTCAACAAAATAGTTATATTCTAAAGAAAATAGTTGAATTTTAAGCCAGAAAAGATGAATTTACAATCCGAAAAGACGAATTAAAAAAAAAAATCATTTTTAACCAAAAACTTGCATTGAAAACCAAATGGTAGAACTATCAAGCAAAAGAAACGAATTTAGGATGAAATAGTTACAGTTTTTATTTAATACTAGAATTTGAAGCCGAAGAGGCCAAATACTTCGGAGACAGTTGAATTTTCAACCAAAAAAAGTTACTTTTTAATCAAGAAAGATAAAGCTTTAACCAGAAAAGATCAGTTTTGAAGGAAATAGTTACATTTTTAACCAAAAAGGTGAATTTCCACCAGAAATATTAATTTTCTACCAAAAAGACCTTTCAACCAAAAAATATAACTTTTTGACAACAAAAGATGATTTTATACAAAATAGTACAATTTTGATATCAGCAGTTGAATTTTCAAATGAAAAGATCAATTTTCACCTCAGGATATTAATCGATCAATTTCAAATTGGAGACAGGTTGTAATGCACCGAAAATGAGACTTTTCAGTGCTACGCTCCTTCTGATTTACAATTTTATTTGTTTAACCCACCCTACTGCTCACTCTATTTCAACTCACTGTAGGTGATTTCAAGGGAATTCAAGTGACTTTAAGAGAATTCCTGTGAATTCAATTTACTTTAAGTTACTTCAAGTGACTTCGGAAATGTCAACAGAATTCACTCACTGCAGGAGAATTCAAGTGACTGCAAGAGACATGAAGTGAATAAAAAGACATCTCGAATGTCTGTTGCCAATGCTCCTTCGCAAAATACATTAATTTGACAAAAATGTACGTCACTTCATGTAAATTCGCTAGTAATCTTCAAATAGTCCAATATAATTTCTCCTGTAGCGTGATGAAGCTTTATGGCCTGTTAATGCTTTTCGTCCTACGAATGTTGTGATGATAAATTAGGATTCTAGGGTATCATATCTCTTTCGAGATACGTATCTGAAAAAGAATTAGACGCAATTCATGTTTACAGCCTTAGGAAAGGAGGTCTTCAATTGACTGATCTACTGATTACTGAAGGGTAATATTTCTGCAGTGTCTAAGAGTCTACGATTTACGACCGAACAGCATGTCGCTAAACTTCAAATTTTGCGAAACTTTTCAGTAATAATGCGTAGACAGAATTAGTGATACAGTGAAGTTTTTTAAATATTTCTATCTTTCACAAAATGTGTAAAAAAGGGAATGATGCGTGGAGTTTATTTCAATGTATTGAACGGCACGAAGACTGTTTAAAAATAAAGTGTAGTTTATTCAACACCGAGTTTAGCGTATCTCGGAATGGTTATGAAAAAGCATACTGCCCTACAAAGTTTGTATTCAGTCGACTCCTTGATTGGTTCCATGAATCCCAAGAATTTGAGACTACTACTACTTTTTCTGAAGAGCCATCTCGGGACATAAATCATCCACAGGCCGTAAGACTTTATTACGCTATCGGAGAAATGATAGCATTAGATAATGAGCCTCTCTCAGTTGTTGGAAAAAAAGGATTCCAAAGATTGATGGGTAAAACTTCACCTACATATAAAATACCACCTCGGAAATATTTGGCAAAGAAGATTCTACCAGACATATGTAACGGAGTTACAGAAAAAGTGAAGATTATTTTATCTAAAGTAAAGTGGATTTCATTAACGTCAGACTTGTGGACCTGCACAGAAACGCACTTCAGTTTCATCAGTTTAACTGCACAGTGGCTAGCCGAGAATTTTGAGAGACAGAGTGCTGCACTAAATATACAAGTATTTCGTGGCAGTATTATTATATTGGGGAATTGAAAAAATTCAAGTACATTTGTTGGTGCGTGATGATGCTGGAAATATGTCTAAAGGGCGCAGATAGTGCGATATTGCCAGTAAAGCCTGCGCTATACATACTCTTCAATTAGTTATTAAGTCTGCATTCAACTTGAACAAGGATATCCGCAGATTGTTGAGCAAGTGTAAAAAGATTTCGAAGTATTTTCATAAATCTTCACCAGCGAATGCAAAATTAGTTTAAATTCAAGAAGATTTAAACTTAGTGGTCACGAAATCTTTCAGTTATAATGATTCATGCATATCCGAAGTTATTCCAACAATAAATACGTTAAAGCTATGCTTGTCTAAACAGGATGTAAGCCCAACATTGATCCTCTTTAAAGGAACTTTGGAGGTTGAATTGGAAACGCGATTCCAAGACCTGGAAAGTAATATGAATTTTTTAATGGCCACGTTCGTAGATCCACGTTTCAAAACTGTTTTTTTTCTTCAAAAAACTGTTTTGAAGACATTCAGAAATGCATACAAGTATCATTAACGGAAACAAGCAGCGATGAAGAAGATGACAACGAAACAGGTTCAATTCCAAAGGAAGCAGACTCTGAGAACTTATACGACAGTTTTCAAGAAATTCTATCAAAGTACAATCGAAAGGATGAGCTACAGAAAGGATCATTGCAACAGAAATTGAACTCTACATGGGACAATCGCTTATACCGAGAGAATAATCTCCATCTAAGTGGTGGGAGAAAATGAGAGGAATATTTCCACACATAAGTCAATTAGTGTATATTTACCTTTTGGCACCATCAGGCAGCATATATAGTGAAAGAATCTCTTCGGAATCAGGCAACATTTCGGATGATAAGCACAACAATCTGCCAAAAATCTGCCAATCACAATTTACCATTGGTAAATTACAACTATTAAATAAGTTGAGGACATTCCGTAGAAAATATTATTAATTTTTCATTGTCTGATCGTTGAAATAATTTTGCTCTAATAATTAAGCGATTTTCAGGTTATGGGTCATTGTCAAATAATTGAACACTTTCAGTCCCAGTCATTTTCAAAAATTTCGTCAAGTTTCATAATTTTGGACGACTTAACTCCGAAATTACGAATGAAACAGTACAGAAAATGTTTTGTTACGCACCTGTTCCCAAAAAACACAAATTTAAAATGAGAAATCGGTAAATAATAGGAACACAATTTTTTATATATATGGGGCATTATTTCTCAAGCGCACCCACTCAAAAAATTAAATTTTTCCGATCACTATTGTCTATTTTGGGCCTATTTTCAAGACCAAAAATTAAATTTTTGATTGGTAAAAATGATTATTTAGAGTTTACAACATTGGCTCGCGTACCCAAGCGCTATTGGGTGTACCGGAACACATAAATCTTATTTTCGAGAATGAAAAATTAAATTTTACTTTTTAATCTCATGGGATTTAAAGTAAATAGCTAGTTAGTTAGTTCGTTAGTTTTAAAATGGGCGGGAAGTCCATGGAGAGCTCCCCTGGCGCTCAAGCTATAAAGCCCATTGTGCCACACCCTTACCTTTTCACTCTCAGCAGTCGACCCCAGACCCCTTGACGAAGCCTAGTATGTCGACCACTGATCGCATTGGAATTTCCTCTGTTTCCATAAAATGGGCCCGAGGGTATGTTGCCTGAGCCTAGCTAATACCGGACACTGGCATAATACATGCAGGGATGTTTCGTCATCCCTGCCGAATTTCCTGCACTCTGTCGTGGGGTTATACCCCATTTTGTGCATATGATAGTTCAAGTGATTGTGCCCAGTTAGGGTCCGTACCACTGTCCTTATATCTTTCTTGGGTAAGCCCAGGATTTCCCTAGCTCTGCCCATCCTATAGGTATAACCCAGGATGTATTTCGCCTGACGGCAACCCTGGATTTGTTCCCAGTACTCCCGGTGTTTTGTTCGGATCCAGCTTTTAATGGCCATTCCGACACAGCACGACGCTATTCCCGGTACCGGTTCCGGTCCTATGTATTCACTCGCTGCGCCGCGTTTTGCGAACTAGTCCGCCTTTTCGTTGCCCTTGATCCCTGTGTGACCAGGGACCTATATGAGAGCCACATTGTTTCTTTCTCCACTTTCTCCACCACAATGCACCACAGGAAGGGCGACAGGACACCCCCCCCTGTGGGCAACCCTGTGGAGCTATCCCCCTTACTAGGCCTTCACCCCATCTGGTTTCGAGTCTTCTCCGGTGTGGCATGCTTCCTATCCAGCATACTAGCTGGTCCGGCACGCCACATCTCGAAGCCTGTCGGCAGATGACTTCTGGAGGAGTATTGCTTGAAGAACCCTCTATATCCAAGAAAGCGCCCACAGCATACCCTTTTTGTTCCAACTGCTGCTCCAATTTTGCCACAACAGCATGAAGCGCAGTTTCTAACGAGCAGCCTGTCTGAAAAGCATTCTGCCCTCTATGCAGCTGGGAGACCAAGAGCACCTCATCCCTAATATATCTCTCGACCAGCTTCTCCAATGTCTTCAGGATAAAAGAAGTTATGCTGATTGGTCGGAAATCTTTTGCAGCAGTGTAACCCTCCCTCCCAGGTTTGGGTATGAAGGCCACTCTGCCATCCTTCCAGGCCGATGGCACGTGTTCAAGGGATATAATTGCCCTAAATAATGTTGTCAGAGGAGGGACGACTAAATCCATGCCTTTTTGTAAAAGCGCTGGATAAATTCCAGCCGCCCCTGGTGATTTAAAGGGACAGAAGGACCCTACGGCCCATTTCACATTTTTGTAATCAGCGACCTTAGCGGCGAAATTCCAGTCGGCCCTTTCCACCTCTTGGCCCCAGCCTTCCTCCTCTTGCTCGGTTCAGATTTGCTGAAAACCCGGGAAGTAAACTTCCATCAGGTATTTCAGCGTTGCTTCCTCGTCTTCGACAAACTCATCATTGTCGAGCCTTGTAAGCCTGAGGCGAGCTTTTGGATTTTTCGACAGGATCTTGTGGAGCCTTGCTGTTTCCGGAATGTTTTTCGATTTCTCGCAGAAGGCCCTCCAATCTTCCTGCTTATACCTTCTTATATTTTTATTGTATTCACACTGGGCCGTCTTATAGATGTCCCAGTCTGAAGGCAATTTAGTTCTATTTCCCCTATTGCGCAACATTCTGGTCTTTTTACGGAGTTTCTCCAGGTGGGTTTTCCATCATTCTGCTCCCTTTCTAGACTTAATTGTGCTTGTAGGGCAATTGCTCTCATGTGATGTTGTCAGAGACCTTCGCAGAAAATCCGCGGCGTGCTCCAACTCATCAATGGTATCATAGCTTGTGGGGAATTTCGCAAGCCACCGGTTTTCCCAGGGTTAATCGAAACACGATATATTTGTTATCCGAAAGAGACTCCTCATCGGAGACTCTCCAGTCCACTACCCTGCTCCTCAGTACACCCGAACATAGAGTCAAATCGAGAACCTCACTCCTGTTTTTAGTCTGAAATGTGGGAGTATCGCCCAGATTCAGAATCTCCAGCTCTGTGCCCGCTATGTATTCAATTAAATCTCTCACTCTGTCATTGATGTTTGTGCTTCCCCACACCGTGTGGTGAGAGTTTGCATCACAGCCCAACAGCAGAGGAATCTTGTTCTCTTGAAACCTTTCGAAATTCTTTTAAAGCTGCTGAAGTTTATTCTTGAAATCTTTAAAAATCTACATTCCTAAAAATCTTTCAAAGTTTTAAATTCTTTTTGAATCTCTTGAATTCTAATAAATATCTCTTGAATTTACTCTATGCTTTATTTTTTAATCTTACCCAATCAAAACATTTTGCTTTAAAATCTTATACACACTTCTTCTAAATTTTAGTTTTGTTTAAATCTGCAAAATTAAAAAATTGCCTCAGTATATTTCAGATTCTTCTTTGACAATTTTTGAAATCTTTTTAAATAATCTCTTAAAATTAATTTTCCGAAATAAAAAATTATATATTTCCTAGGAACCTTAACAAATGTTTTTCATTTTCGTGAAACCTTACAAAATTCTTAACAAATCTTTACAAGTTTTAATTATTTTTTTATCGTTTCAAAACTTCTGAATATCTTTTAAACTTACTCAAATTTTTTCTAAAATTACGTAATATATGGCAAAATTGCAAAATTTTATTTAAAAATCTTTCACAATTTTCCTAAAAACTTTAGGAAATAATCAAAAATATTTTGTAATCTTTTTAAATTTTCTCTTAGAATTCATTAAAAAACATTCATTCAAAAATTGTCCGTGAATCTTATAAGAACATTTTTTTCATTCTCCTGACCCCATTTAAAATAAAAAAATTTTAATTAAATTTTCCCAGAAATCTTGAAAAGAATTAAATCTCAAATCTTTCATAATTATCAAAATACTTCTAATTTTTGTTCGAATTTGTCAAAATAAGGTTTTGCCCATAATTTAATTTTTCTTATCTCTTTGAAAATGTAAGAAAGTTTACAAATTATAGTGTGGTAGCGAAATGTTAAGAAAAGAATTATTTCCCATTCTTAAGCCATCATTCAAAGTTTAAATTTTCTCTTCTATCAATAATGATTAGAAACATTCAAAAATAAATTTTATGATGAAGTAAAATAATTTATTTTGATATTCAAAGTTGATGGTGCAGAAAATTCATAAATTAATAATGTTACGTAATCGGGATACCCCCCCCCCCCCTACATGACAGGCCGTAACGTAACACGACCTCCCCTCTTTTTAATGTCACGTAATATGTGTACGCTCCCTAATTGAATGAACAAGAATACAAGATAATAAAATTGAATAATAGAAAATAATATCCTATAACATAATAATATAATAAATAATATATATTTATTGAGGTGATCAACAAAAAATTTAATTTTGTAACCTTTTTAGCCAACAAATTTTTCTCAACACGAAAATTAAAATTATATTATATTAGGCCGATTTTGAATTTTTCAAGAAAAGAAAAATTCCAACATATTAATTCCAAGGTTGGAAAACAGACGCACATTCATTTATGGGTGTATTCTAGTTCGTGGGCTCAAAAAATAGGCTATATTCGGGAATTTTTTGTGAGCATGCTATGGAAGATATGGATATAAAAATTGTTAGGTATGATAAATAAGGTCTTAAAATACAAAAAAAAAATTTTCTTTTTGTTCATTTTTTTCAACTTTTACATACGAAATCCGTATTTGAACGCAACGCAATAACTTAGTAGCAAGTTGCCTTCTCCGTGATATCTCAGGAACGGCTTAACTTAAACAAAAAAACCAAAGCTTTTTGGATTCGGTATGACAGTGGCTACAAAATGAACTACGGACATTAATTTTCAACTAATTTTGTTAATTTTATGTAGAACAAACCAAAAAAATTGAAATTAGTTGTTTTTTTTCGCTGTTTTTGGTTTAAAAAATATAGTAAAAATCAAAATTTTAACATGATTGTAGTTCACTCTGTGAGTTCTTATGTGTAGAATATGTGGTTAAAATTTCAGAAGGATCGGTCGACTGGTTCTGGAGAAATCGTGGAGCTAGGATCTTCATAAAAATTATAAACAATATTCTTAGATACATATAAATTCGAAAAATGTAAAAAAAAAATCGATTTTTCCAAAGTGACCAACTAGAATACACCCTTATGTCATGACTTCCACTCTCGTCTATTGATCTGTATGCGGCGTTGAAAGAATTGTGTATGATGTTGATAAATGTCGATGTGTGCGGTGTAGTGCTGTGTGTTGATACATTCAGTGTGGTGTTGTTTTGGCCACTGGAAGTTCCAGGCGGGGTCTATTGACCCCTTTCGATTTTTAAAGTGGTAAATCTCCGCAGCGGTTGCTTGCAGAGAGATGGCGTTTTGTGAATTTTAATTATTTATAAATAGGAGTATTTGACAATTTTTTCGGAAATATTGGATGCGCACTTCAAAAAAAATCGAGTTTTTATAGTCTGTTACGGGCAGGGGTCAATTGACCCCTATCGCGTTTTGGCTGGTATTTCATTACAAAACATTTTCGAACTATCAGTTCTACTACCGGTGTATAACGTTCTACATTTATAGTAAAGCGCTAGGAATAACCACGTTTCCAGTAAGTAGCAATGCACGGCGTATACTCGGATCGGGGAGTACAGCGGTACTTGCTGCCCGGTATGAAGGCCTGCATTCAAAGGTATTAAACATTTTAATACCTATGAATGCCGTTTCTGCCCTTCTTTTTTGAATCCTCGATTAGGCAGCGAAAATATTTAGATTCTTATCCCTTTTTAAAGTTGTTCGGAGCTGTCAAACGTAACCTGAAATAAATTAAAAACATCGTTTTCGTGTAACGCATTAGAACTATTAGAAGGCGCTTCAGGAGCATAAAATTGGCAAAATCTAGTAGGGTTGTGCATAAAAATACATCACTTTATCAAGAAACTCTAGCATTGAAAAAATATAAAATCATTATAAACAATTAAAAAAAATTAGTTTTATTCACAGCTCCTTATGTAGCAATCAATCTTGACAACATAAAATGATTAATACTTTGTTTTTTAATGCTTTTAACCTCATTATTATTCAAAAAACAGTGAATAAGAACAGCGAAATGTGCAAGTTATAAAGGGATTGCAAATTGTCTATTTCATGGTCGATTTGGGGTATCCAAAGGTATGCAGAAAAATGTTGTCGCCACTGGGTACTGAAAGGGATTCAGTTTAACAAATAACTTCTACTGCTATGCGGTGATTCAAAGCGCGAGGACAAAAACGGTATCGGAAAGGATTCAATAATTGTTACGTCACCATTGAACAGGAAATTTTCGAATATTTTCCAATGCAAGCCTTCTTACCGGGTGTTGCAGTAGCAGCAGAAGCGACGTCGGTAGGACTACGCTGGGGTGCGCGAGCATTTTCACTTCTTTGTTGTACTTTTTCAGGACTCACTACTCTTCTCCACTTATATTAACGATGTAATATGAATATAGCATACTTCTATCATTAACATTTGACGGTAGAAACTGTTTAAAATCATTATTTTACACCCAACACAGGTAGGGGTCAATTGACCCCTCGTGGTAACCAAAGGTGGCAGAAAATCCCGGTACTTCTAGTGTTAAAATGTTCGCCTTCAAGAAATCAACCTGGAATTGCTAGATAAGCATATTTTTGTTGTTATAAGAATCTGGTAGTTGGGATTTGGTTCGTGAATAAGATGTCATTTTTGTTTCAGAATCATTCGGAAAAAAGTGAGTCATGACTGCGATCATACCGACAATGCTCGTGCAGGGTGTCTAGTGGACTATTGAGTCATTAAAATGTGCACTATTTTTGCAATATCTTCTAAGAAAATTGGAAAAATGATTTCTTTTTATAGAGAATTCTGATAGCGTTTAACCAAGAGCGGATCCAGAAAATTTGTCGGAGGAGTAAAACACGGGGTAAAACTTTTGTTGAAACTTCATCTTCTTAGGTTAAAAATTCAATTCCTTAGTTGAAAGTTTGAACTACTTTAATAAAAAATTCATTTTTTTGTTGAAGATTAATCATTTAATTGGGAAATTAAATTATTTGGTTGGTACCGTAGGGTACCCTATTTGCAGCCCATTATGGAACTTTAAAAAAGTTAAAATTTTATCGAAGCTTCCAAGATTCAGGGATTTTGAGAAAAAATAGTAAATATCAGGGAATTTCTGTAAGAAGTAACTGTGAAAAATAATTAGGGCTGCTACGCAGTTACTATCAGTAACTTTTTTCTCCAATCGCTTTCAAGTCACTTTTTGAAATGAAAAGTTAATCACTATTCATTTCAGGTCTATACGTATTTCTGAATTGTCTTGAATTCTTTTGATATTTTAGATTATTTTTAAAGACTCCGAGAAATTTTTAATAGATTTAAATAATTTGAAGGGATTTTCAAGATTCTACGGTATTTTTAAAACTTCTAAGGTATTCCAAGAGCTTTCAATTTTAAGTATTTTAGGGAATCTTAAAAGATTCCAAGGAATTTTTCTCCCTGCGAAACACCCTGAGACACCTTAACATATTCGGTTGTACCCTTATTTGTCCTTATACAAGTATACGCATTTTCGTAAAAATTTCTAAGAATATTTAGAATTTTCGAGCTTACACCAAGAGAATGCAATTTGTTCCATAACAGATCATGCGGAACTGAGGGGAATGCGCTTCTAAGATCTACAAATGTAGCGTAGACTGCACTTCTAGGGTGTCTCAAATGTATCTGAATTATCGATTGCAGAGTAAAAAGGTTATCCAGGCAGCCCCGACCATTTCTAAAACCAGATTGAAATTCGGGAATCGCATTACGGTCTTCGCTCCAAGTATTTAGTCTATTAGTTAAAATTTGTGTGAAAATTTTTGCAATACAATTCACCAATGTTATCGGTCTATAGTTATCGGGAATTTTGGCATCGCCCTTTTTAAGTAGCATCTTCGTAGTCAAGCACCCCGACGTCTTACTCAACAGTTCCCGAGACTTGATCTACGTAGCACAGCCAGAGTAAATGCTTGCAGTCCGAGTCAACTGTTCCCGAGACTTGATGTACGTAGCAGGGACCGAGTAGCAGCTGGCAGTCCTGTACACCTGTTCCTGAGGTTTGATCTACAAAGCAGAGATAGAGTAACTGTTTGCAGTCCTACTCAACAGTTCCCGGGACTTGATCTACGTAGCAGAGCCAGAGTAGCTGTTTGCAGTCCTAGCCAACTGTTGCCGAGACTTGATGTACGTAGCAGAGGCAGAGTAGCAGCTTGCAATCCTGTACACCTGTTCCTGAGGTTTGATCTACAAAGCAGAGCCAGAGTAACTGTTTTCAGTCCTACTCAACAGTTTCCGAGACTTGATCTACGTAGCAGAACCAGAGTAGCTGTTTGCAGTCCGAGTCAACTGTTCCCGAGACTTGACCTACGTAGCAGAGGCAGACTATCTGTTTGCAGTCCTAGTCAACTGTTTCCGAGACTTGATGTACGTATCAGGGGCAGAGGAGCAGCTGGAAGTCCTGTACACCTGTTCCTGTGGTTTAATCTACAAAGCAGAGATAGAGTAACTGTTTGTAGTCCTACTCAACAGTTCCCGAGACTTGATCTACGTAGCAGAGCCGGAGTAGCTGTTTGCAGTCCTAGTCAACTGTTCTCGAGACTTCATGTACGTAGCAGAGGCAGAGTAGCAGCTTGCAGTCCTGTTTATCCGGTCCTATGATTTGATATACGAAGCAGAGCTAGAGTAGCTGTTGGCAGACCTAGTCAACTATTCAACTGCAACGAAGTGGAGACAGAGTGGCTGTTTGCAGTTCTGTCCAGCAGTTCCAAAGGTTTCATCTTATCAGAAAAGCGAGAGTATCTGTTTAAGGCCATAGTTAACTATTCTCGAGAGTTGATCTACGTAGCAGAGGCACAGTAACAGTTTGCAGCCCTGTCCACCTGTCCATCTATTCCTGAGATTGGATCAACGAAGCGTATGCAGTGTGGCTCTTTGCAGTCCTATCCAGCAGTTCCAGGGATTTCATCTTATCAGAAATGCGAGAGTATCTGTTTAAAGCCATAGTTAACT
>CAKNYM010044610.1:0-55181 GCA_932195095.1 Andricus curvator | reverse complement strand
CATCTTATCAGAAATGCGAGAGTATCTGTTTAAAGCCATAGTTAACTGTTCTCGAGAGTTGATCTACGTAGGAGAGGCAGAGTATGTACTTGAAGTCCTGTGCAGTACTTTATTGATTTTTTTTTGTAGAAGGGCCAGAGTAGCAGATTGCATTCGCTTCCAGCAGTTCCGGAGACTTCGTCTAAGTAGAAGAGCGAGATTATCTGTTCACAGTCCTAGTCAACTGTTCCCGACACTTGATCTGCGTAGCAGAGGCAGAGTTGCAGCTTGCAGTCCTGTTCACCTATTCCTGAAATTAGATCTGCGAAGCGGAGCCAAAGTAGCTGCTTGCAGTCCTAGTCAACTGTTTCCGAGACTTGATCTACATAGCGGAGATAGAGTAGCAGTTTGGACTCCTGGACAGCTGTTCCTGAGGCTTGATCTACCAGGAAGTTTCGGAGTAGCTGCTTGCCGTCCTGCTCCGCCATTCCAGAGACTTATCTTTGTAGCACAGTTCTTTTACACCTGTTCGCGGTCTGCCACGACGATTTTTCATCAATTGCAAAATTATTATCTGCACAATAGTGTCCTCTTTACTGATTTGCAAGAAATTAACAAAAATATGTTTTGACAAAGAGTTACTTTGGAGTTCCTGAATGTATATTTTTTGTACTGAATTCCGTCAATAAAAAACATAATCTATAATTTATGGAGGTTGTCTTTAATCCTTTAAAATGTAGGCGTAGTTTAAATGTGCGAAAAATTGAAAACTAATTGAATATTCTCCTCTACAAGTCACTACAAGTTTTTGTAAATAATTTATTGTCGATATCTGAAGGTTTTTTCATTATTTAAAGAAATCAAATCACTAAATTTCACATTAATCTATTTTATATTCGAGTATTAATTGCTCATTGCAATTTAGTGTAAGAAAATTATAGAATCTTTACTTACCAGTGTACATATAGATCATTGTGCGAAATAAACTGTAGATAGGACGCATGAATATCCTATTGATTTTTTATCTGGATAAATTGTTCGCTTGATATTGATTTTAGAAATACGATTCAAACACAAATTTTGTCTATATTACATTCAAGTTGCACTTCATTTGCATGAGAATCCAAAAACTGTCGATATAGGTTGATTGTTTTCATAAGGAACTTTTGAAATTAAATTCCAACTCACCTGCATCTTAAATTCCGTTTAGGTGCCATACAACAACAAACGAAGTACATGTTCATATTTTACAATTACTGTAAAGATGTAAATTAATATTTTTAATCGCTAAAAAATAATAATTCAATCATGCAGAAAATATTCATGTAGAAAGTGAGTATGTGGAAAAAATTCATTTAAAAAATAAGAAAGTAGAAAATATTCATGCAGAGAACATTCCCATAGAAGGTGCTAAACGTAAAATAATAGAAAAATAGTCATGTACAGAATATTCATGTACAAAATGTTCCTGTGAAAATATTTAACTGCAAATAATTTTTAAAATATTCATGTACGAAACATAGATGTACAAAATATTCCTGTAGAAAATTTTTCATCAAGAAAAAATGGCCAGTGTAGAAAATATTTGTTCCTAATCGGAATGGGCTCATTTTATGCAGCTTCTTCTTGCAAGAGAAATGAATCGCCAAAAATATAAAAGAGAGCTCACCTGCAATCACAAATTAAGTTGCCATTGCATTGGCTCCCTGTTTTTGAATCCTAAAATATTACTAAATAATTCGGATTTTTTTAAAATTCTTGAAAACTGTTCTATAAAGAAATAATATGTAATTTAATATCGATTCATTAGTTATTGTTATTATTGTTAAAAATACTTGATCAAATTTAGGTAATAATTAATTAAATTTATTTCTTAAATAACAAATTCAGGTGGACATGAAACTATATTTTTACCTAGGTCTAAGTATAGGTCTAAACTTTGGACAGACCTGGTTTTTTCTTCCAGCCACTTGGACCAAGTCCCAAGAAAAGACCAGGATTTTCCGAGAAGTGTGTTATGTGGGTTTACGGCCACCAGTTTATATCGAATAAAAAAAAATCATCAAGAACAGACACATTCGTAAAAACCTGTTTTTTGGGTTTAGAGGGTCTCAAAACGTGGACATTTGACAAAAACAGGGGAAAGGCCAAATTTTACACAAATCTAAGACCTTATCTGATGAGAATTTAAAAAGTAGATAAAGAGAAGTTGTATGTGTATCCCATTACAAATAGAGGGTCTCAAAACGTGGACATTTGACAAAAACAGGGGAAAGGCCAAATTTTACACAAATCTAAGACCTTATCTGATGAGAATTTAAAAAGTAGATAAAGAGAAGTTGTATGTGTATCCCATTACGAGGTATGAATATTTATTCAAGTCTGCATACAAAAGATTGTTTTACAATGTCCTTGATTCTTTTGCATAATCAAAATAACAATGACATTTATATTTGACTTTCGAACACTATTTTTCGTTTGAGAGATTTATGCTATCGTACATAAACAGTCCATGACGAACTGTTAAACTTATAACATTATCTCCTGCGGTTACGAGATTGCCCGGTATTTTTATGTTTTCAGCATGAAAATTTCCGCTTTGTGGTGCACTCCGATAAATAGATTTATCATTTTCATAGTGAAATTCATTCACTAGATGACCATTCACACTCACAGCAAAAATGGGAATCCCTGGATCGGTGGGACTAATTTTGCTTGCCGCTGCTATCCCGATTCGTAAAATTCTGTTTTTACCATCTACAGTATCATTATACCGTATATTCCAGGTTCCTGGCTTAGTTTGTGCGTAATACCAGTCAGTATGGACGTCGCTTTTGCCAATGTGGAATTCTAGATCTGCTGGTGGTAACGTATGCCAAATATAATTCCTTTCCTCGTTACTATAACGATATGAGTCTGATCGCCTGGTTGTTTCTCCAATGGACCACTTAACTTTTGTGGGAACCGCTAAATCCAAGGTGGCTCTGTTCGTTCCTTCAGTTACGGTTATTAATTTTTCTGTCTTGAAACCAATTCCATAACCTTCTATGGGATATGCCGTTAACTTATATGTCCCAGGCCTGATATTTTCCAGTTGAAAATCACCATTTTCGTTTGTTTCAGTGGAGTACGAATATCCAAGAGTCTGTAGGTCAAATTCTTCTGTCAAGGAAGAAGAAAGTACAACCATGCTTTTCGGAGGTCCAGTGATCTGACCAGTTAGTGAACCTCGTTTAAGTGGATAATCTGTTTCATTCATCCATTTATAAGGCCAGAGATCCTGTTCCACTTTAACCTGCCGAATTGTATCTGCCTTCATCTCATCATCCGTTCCCTCATTGAAGTAAAGCAGCCAAGGACCATAAATTTTTGACCATCCGACAGGTGCTTTCAGTTCTGGTGTTCCAAAGTGGGCGCCTGTCATATAGTTTGCTATCAGAGCATCCTGATGAACCAGAAGGTCTTGTTTTAGAGGACCACCGGAATGGTATTCACGGCTAGCGGATAAGAGCCAAGCACCATACCCATCTCCAAATACTCCCAGATATGGTGAATTCCTTATATAACCAGCATAATCGTACTTAGTATAGATATTACCATTTTTAAGTCTCCATGTTGTATCTTGAACTAGTCTGTCATTGGTCAACTCACTTCCATCTGGTAAAATACCCTGTTGTACGCTATTAGTGACTTGGTGTGTTGCTTTGGGATTGAATCGATAAATGACACGCAGCTCGTCAAGTGTGAGAAGATGATCCTGGTTATTTGTGCTTTTCACGTAGGTATAAAGACCACTCAATCCTTGTTCGATGATCAAATGATATTCAAGCTTTAGAAATCCGGGACTATCTTGCAAATACATAATGTGGGCATGTTTATCTGATTCGCTGATCACTTGAAGCGAATTGGGAAAGAATTGATTAAAAGTACCGTTATACCAATCAAGATAAAAGGTTGCACCAGGAGCCACATTTTCTACTCGGTTTTTGCCATTTTTGAATAAAGAAGACACAGTGGCGTGACTATCAAAAGTGATATTTATCAATCCATTATCCAGAGTAGCAGTGAGGCCATGAATTTTTACTGATACGTCAGGATGTGGTGAATCCAACTGTGAAAGATGTATCAATCGTTAGGAAAAGGGTTATTTCCGGTTTTTCAGGACAATTTATGTTATTCCGAAACTATAGGTTAATTAAACTATTTGGCTTGACTTACGCCATTTGTTCCGCCCTCGCCGACTGAATCAATATTCTGACTTGTGCGGATTTCCTTTGGAGATACTGCTTCAACTAATAAAATAGAAAAAAAATAACTTCAACTATCATAAATAGTCCATGTTAACTGATCACAAGCATTTTTGTATTGGAATGGGATTTGGCTGTAACTTAGTGTATTCAGTCCTTTGGTAGGGTAGGTAACTCCAGCAAATATTTTGGACAATTCGAAACAATGGCGGTGATATGAGACTTTGAGATTTTTGTTACTTTTTTGTTGAAAATTCCAGGCTTGGGTTTTCCAGGCAGGTTTACCTTTTCTGAATGACATGAACTGAGTAGTTAATAGTTCGTGTTGATTCAAGATTTGAATTAAACCATTTAAATTACTCGGGGAAGGTGTAAATTTTTTATATTTTGTAGAAAAAATTGTTTTAAAAATTAAAATTTTTTATAGAAATTATATGTTTATATATATGTTTATATTATTTAAATAATCAATAAAAAGTAAACATTTTTAAGTTTACCAATAAAAATAATCTGTGATAAAGAAATAAAATAAAAGTAATATTGACAACCAATATACCGCAAAATCATGATCCTTGTTTAGGGGGTGGGTTTTGCGATTAGCTAAAACGGTTTCGAGGGGTTAAAATAAAAAATTAATGCATACTTCATACTTGGGGAAGTGATTTTAAGAAGTCTATGTAATTTGTACTTATTTTATTAAAATTTACGTCTTCCAGTTCCATTTTCGTAAAAATCGGGGTATAAATTTTGCATAGAAAATTGCGGGGGTGGACGGAACTCCGAAACGTTGTCTGGTCGAAAAAAATAAGTAATCACTTTTTTGAGAAACCTGACAAAATCAGCTATTAGGGCAAATGAAATTTGAACTTTAGTTTATTTGGACCACATTAATAACAAGTATCCATCAAGGCTTTTTGGTCTCTCGAACGCACCAACAATTAATTTCCAAAAAATACCCCTATGAGCAACAAAACTACCCCCATCGTAAAAACTCAAACCCGGAAAAAACGAAGTACACCAGAACTTCGTGCCCCTTTGTGTGCCAAAAATTAAATCTGCAAAAAACAAAGTGCATCAAAACCTTGGGCTTATTTTGGGCTCACGAATGCACTAAGAAAAGTTCCAAAAAACACTCCTATGTACAAAAACCCATCCACTTCGTAAAAACTGAAACCTGGAAAAAACAAAGTACAAAGTAATATTGGGCTTTTATTGGGCTCTCGAATGCACAAAAAAAATTCAAACCACCCCTACATCTAAAAGACAAACCTCAATGTAAAAATTCGTATTGAAATTTTGAAGAAGAACAAAAATCAGAGAGTCTATCGATACTTTAAAATTCTGAAAAAGATTATTTTTTAATAATAGATTTAATGCTTTCACGATGATTCATTATAATAAATTGAAAGGAGGTTTTTCGGGTTTCAATCGTGTGCAAAACTACGAATCTTGCCGACGTTTCGGGAACATTACAGTTCACTTCTTCAGGGCTAACCTGAAACTGAAGATTCAGGTTATGTTGTTCTTATATGTATTCTCTACGATGACTGTCATTGGCCAGAGTGCCCCATGGTGGGGACTGATCGAACTTGATTGGTCAATCAAGTCTTTTTTTTTTAACCCGGGAGGACGGAAAGCCAAATCGCATTGGTATTATATCCATTGTCCCTATTGATGTTATTAGGGTGCTTTGAGATTTCGATTGCTTCTCTATGTTTTCTTGAAAAATTGTGTACGTGTTTGCGATGACGGTTGTTTTGTCCAATAGAGTGATATGTCCAGTTTCGATATGATGCTCAGCTAGTGCTGATTGCGCGAAATGTTTTAGTCTGATTTTGCTCTTATGTTCCTTTACACGTTGGCTCACTGCCCTCCCAGTTTCTCCAATATAGACATTGCCACAAGAAAAAGGGATTTTATATACTCCCGGATCACTGAGAGGTGCCTTTTTATCTTTAGGGTTCTTTAGAAGTTGTCCTATTCTCGCAGGTGGTTTAAATATGGTTTGGATGTTGTGTTTGTTGAGAATTCTTCCTATTTGTTCTGTGATACCTTGAATGTAGGGTAGGACTGTGGTCGTTTTTCTCTCTCTTTCTTGAGTAGGTTGTGTTGACTTATTTTTTTGAGTGTATTTTCTTATTTCTCTATCAATTTGTTTTGTTCGTGTAATCGATTTGGATTAGGATTTGTTTAACATTTGGTAATACCTTTTGTAAGTTATCTTTATCTGTTATAGAGACAGCTCTGCATACAAGGAAGTTGATGACCGATTGCTTTTGAGATGGGTGGTGATGGCAGGAGGCATGTTGCTATCTGTTTGTATGGTTGGGTTTTCTGTAAACTTCATGTCCTAATGTGTTATCAGATCGTTTGTAAACTAGTACGTCCAAGAAAGGCAATTTTCCGATTTGTTCAATTTCCATGGTGAACTGGATATGCGGGTGTAATTGATTGATGAAATCGAAGAACTTGTGTAGTTCATCTAGTCCATGTCTCCAGGTGACAAAATTGTCGTCAACGGAACGGCACCAAAATTCCGGTTTAAGCTTGGATTTGTTAAAGATTTTAGTTTCTAGATTTTCCATGAAGATGTTGGCTATTACAGGTGAGATTGGAGATCCCATTGCTGCTCCTGAGCTTTGTTCGTAGAATTGGTTATTGAAAGAGAAGTAGTTATTAGTGAGACAGTGTTCTATCAGAGATATGAGATTAGAGGGGAAGTTTGTAAAGGATTTAATAATATCGTTTGTATCAGAAATTGGTACTTTCGTAAAGAGAGATACTACGTCGGAACTCACTAGGATGAATAAAAAAAAGATTTGATTGGACAATCAAGTTTAACCAGTCCCCACCATGGGGCGCTCTGGCCAATCACAAGCATCGTAGAGAATATATATATAAGGACAACATAACCTGAGACTTCAGTTTTAGGTCAGCCCTGAAGAAGTGAACTGCAATGTTCACGAAACGTCGGTAAGATTCGTAGTTTTGCACACGATTGAAACCAGAAAAATCTCCTTTAAGTCTATTATAGATTATTTTTGGCAAAGTCGTACTGGTAGTGCACAAAGGGTTGGTTTTCGGGGTTAAGGGATGATGCTTAGAAATTGAAGTTGGTATTTTTAAAAGCATAAAAATCAGAGACTCTATTCGCTCTATAAAGTTATGAAAAATATTAATTTTTGGCAGAGTCGTATTGATGGTGTACGGAGGGTTTGGATTCTGGCGTTAAAGTTTGAAGCCCGAATATCGAAGTTGGTATTTCTGAGAAGCCCAAAAATTAGGGTATCTATTGATGCTGTAAAATTCCCAAAAAGATTATTTTTTTAGCGAAGTCGTACTGGCGGTGTAGAGGGGTGGATTTTCAGCATTGAGGGTTGTAGCCCAAAAATCAAAGTTGGTATTTTTGAGACCTTCATGAATCAGAGACTATCGATGCTGTAAAATTCGGAAAAAGATTATTTTTTAGCAAAGTCGTACTGACGCGAATTTTTACATTGGGGTATAATTACTTAGATGTATGGATGATTCTTGGAAAACAAATTTTAATCATTAAAGAGCCCAAAAAAAGCCTAACTCTACTTTGTACTTTGTTTTTACCAATTTTTAGTTTTTACAGAGGGTTCTTTTTTGTACATAGGGGTGGTTTCTGGAATTTTTTCAATTCGTAAGCCCAAAATTAACCCAAAATTATGATGCTCTTTGTTTTCTGCAGATTTGATTTTTGGCAAGAGGGTGGTTCTTGGGAGAAAGGGGGGTGGCTTTTGGATTTTTTTCTTGCATTCGAGATCCCAAAATAAACCCAAAATTTTTCGTGCACTTTATTTTTTCCGAGTTTGAGTTTTTTAACTTAGGGGGTAGTTTTATTTTTCATTGGGGTGGTTTTCGGAAATTGGTTGTTGGTACGTTCGAGAGGCCAAAGAAAGACTAAAATTCTTTCGAATTTGAATTTTTTTCAATTTTAAATAGCGGAGGTTCTTTCTGGCTTGACTCAAGTCAGCATCTACACTCCGAATTTGAATTTTCAATAAAATTATTGTAGCCCAATAATCGACAATACAACCCAAAAATAGCCCAAAAAAATCTGCCAGCTGCGTTTAAGGATAGTTTCTCGAAAAAAAATTATTGAAGCAAATGACCATTTCTTACTCTCTAAATTTGAATTAGTAGAAATTTAATTATTCATTCAGTACGGTTAATTTTAATCGATGAATCATTTATTTTCAGAAGTTTATTAATTTCAACAGTAAAAATACCGTAACTGAAGTTAATCAGTTATACCGTAACTGCAGTGAATCAATTATAGACTTAGAAGAAATGTATAGAGGAAAAATTTTTGAATTAAGCTTTTGTTTATACTCCAATATTATTTATAATATTAAAGTGTATTTTGAAATTTTCATTTTAATAGATGTCCTCAATACAACTATAACTGATCAATCAGTTATATTAATGCGGGTATATACATATAACTGATTCAATTAGTGATTTTCGTTTTACTAATCGAACCAATACAATTCTACTAATTGTCAGTGACTCAATTCTAGCTGCAGGAATTAGTAGAATTTAACTGACAATCAGTTATATTTTACTAATTCAAATTTAGAGAGTAAACAAATGTTAATTGTGTAACAATTAATTGCAAAAAATACATGTTTCTACCCTATTCTAGTCAAAAGTTACATTTGAGCAATACGAAATTGGTTCAGCAATTAACAACAAATTAAATTGAACGTCCTGATTATTAAAATTGCCTAATTAGTTTTCATCGTTTTGACTTTAGTATAATTTGTAATAAAATGAGAAAAATATGTTGTTCTAACAAATAAAAATTGTTTAGACAATTATTAATTGAAGCAAAATATATGCAGCTTTTTTATTTGATCAACAAAAATAATATGTGATAAAAAAGTGCAAAAGTAATATATGAGACCAATATACAGCAAAAAATCTGCCCGCCGTGCGGGCACATTCTCATCGCGCGCTTTGCGCGCGGCTCGCTTCGCTCGCAAGTTTGAGCGCGCCTAGGGCGCTAACCTGTTAGATCTCGCGCTCGGACACATTTTCCTGACGCTTTAAGCTCGGTTCCTCTAGGTTTTCGCACTTCGTGTGATCGCTATTGCGCCTTCGCGGGCTAATACTCTCCTATTAAGCTTCATCGTTAGGACCTGTTACTGGTTTAATTATGTTAGTTTTACATAAAAAGAACAAATAATTTACTTAAGGTTCTATCGACCTTAAGGAACACATTCTCATCAAGACACTCACGCTTCGCGCTCGATATTTGCTTCAAAATCATGTAAACCTCGCGCTCCACGCTCGTTTCTGTTCGTAGTATAATAGAAACCAAAAGTTTGAGCGCGCTTACGGCGCGCGATTTGGTCATCTCGCTTCGCAACGACCATATGTTATGTTCTATGTTCTTCAGATAAAAATGACTAAATTTGTATTTGATTTGAAATGAAGAAGGCAATTCCTTTACTTCAGCGTATATTTCCGTATCTTTCCAATAAATCATACAATCAGAACGATTTTTTTCAACTATCTGAAAAAGGGAGAAAAAAAGTATCGAATTCGTTTTTGGAACATATATATGATAAATTTTTAAATAATTATTGTAATGATTTGTGCTTTTGCGCGACATTGTCGATGAGAATGTAACATGTAGTCAATGTATATATACAAACAAAATTCTACTATATTAAATATTATATGAACTTTGCAGAATAATTAACAAATGCATTATATTACATTCTTTACATCGGTCCGGGACTGCTTATTCAGATACTACAAAATAAAGTATAAATTTTGTCCATTAAGATGATTTTATCATTTATTCCTTATTTTGTACTAATCTTTATTCGCAGCTACCCTGAGAAATGTATTATTTCAATAAATATATATTATTGTGAGTAATAATATGAATTAATATTGAAATGTACGTATTTGTATCAATTAGTTATTCACAATTGGAAAAAAGCATAAATACACAATTTAAAAAAATTTTATATTTTGAAAACACACACGAGATGAAAAAGAAATTAAATAAGCAAAGTTTTGATGAGAATGTGCGCACTTATCGGGCAGATTTTTCGCTGTTAATGTTATTTTTTACGAATAAAACAAAAACTACACATTGTATCAAAAAGTGACCAATAACAAATTTATAGATATTTTTTGAGTGCACAATTTTTGTCTAAACATCATTTGTCGTATCTTGCATAGTTTGACCGTCACATTAAATATTTTATTTTTCATTATTTTTTGTGCAATAAAAATGTGAATTCTCGATTTTTCAAGAAAATTCAAAAAGGCGTTATGATAATCTTGTAGGACGTGCAAAAAGAAATATTTTTCTTGACTTGACTTTTTTTCGTATCGTGTGTTGTTTGGCTGAAAATGTTAATTTTTGTTTCTTCTTTTGAAAATACTGTAACTCTGAAAATTTTCATTTTATCGAAAAATGTCATGAGAATAAATTGTTCAAATTTTTGAGTACTATCAACATCCGCACATATAATTTTCAAATTTAAAAAAAAATGGTCTCAAAAATTTTCAAAATGCGCTAACTTTTTGAATTTTTATCCAAAATGGCTGGCTAACGAACTTGACCTTTAGTTTAGGAGACTAAAAGAGTATACCAAAGGCCATTCCAATCGGTCAATTCTTTCGGAAGTAATCGTGATCACAGACAGACATACATACATAGATACATACACATATTCGTAAAAACCTGTTTTTTGGGTTCAGGGCGTCTCAAAACGTGGACATTTGACAAAAACCGAGGTTGTCAAATTTTACACAAATCTAATACCTTCTCTGGATGAGAATGTAAAAAAATATTCGATCACTTCGGGGAAGTGACTTTGAAAAGTTCATGTAATTGCACTAATTTTATTGAAATTTACACCTTCCAGTCTCATATTCGTAAAAACTGGGGGATTGCCAAATTATTTTCACTGAGAAAATTTAGGGGGTAGGCGGAACCCCTAAGATTTGATAAAAAAAATAAATTGATGTTTCAGAGAAATAAAAAAAATATAAAAATTTGACGAGCCTATCACTGTCTTAAAATAATAATTGTTAGTCTGGCAGCATAAGAATAATAAAAATAATAAATTATTATACTATAGACTACTTGGCACACGTCGACATTATCATAATCATTTTTTTTTAATTTTTGGGTCTGCCAAAATAAACTAAAATCTTGTTAGTGTTTAATTATTGAAAAATAAAAATATTTGGTATATAATTTATTTCTTAATATTTGAAATGGGGAAATTTGGCCCCGTAGGATAATGAAGTTCCCTAGGAATATGTGAGGACCTGTGGGTTTGAAGGGGGTTTCAAGAGACATATTGGGTCCCGTGGGATAGGGGGCCCTTCGATAATTATTGTAGGTTCCGTTGGATAGGGGGGAGGCGAGGGATATCTTAGGTCCTCAGAAAAAGGTGGGGCCCCATAGGATAAGAGGATACCAAGGAATATGTTGTGGCCCGAGGGTTAGAAGGGTGTCTTGAAATAGGGGTGTTCCGAGTGATAGGTGGGGTACCGTTGGGTAAAAATCGTTCCATGGTCTAGTGGTTCCTGTAGGATAAATAGGTCCCGAGGGTATGGGTTTATATATAGAAATTTAACTGAAAATTAGGAATTAAATTCTAAATCATTTTAATTTCGGTGTCGTCATAATTAGGTAACTTAAAATTTCAAGTGTTTAAAATTAAATAAATAATTTATAAAGGCTTTAAAAAATACTGTGTACCAAAAATGTAAAAAAGCATAAAATTATTAAATTTAATGTTTTGAAGTTGAGCAACGAAAAACTGTAAAATTGAGAAAATCGCAATCAAAGCGTCTTTGCGTCTAACATATGTTACATCAAAATGGTTGAATAATTGCGTATTTTGAACTTTAGCATAGTATTTAAGCTATTTTAATTTTAGGAATATGTAATACTTTATATTTATATTAAGGTTTGTAGTATATTAAGTACAATTTACCACCAAAATTCAGAAATAATGCAATTTCGATGAGCAGAGTATTGAAAAGAATCTTCATTTTTTAGACTGTTTTTCTAAACGATGACTAACGAGTTTAAACACATTCACTATTATATATACTAATCACCGTAAAATTATTCATCGTCATGGTTACCCAAAAACATTCAGAATTATAATAAATGTCCAATTCGTGGAGACTCCGTGGCAGAAGCACTGCGATATGCTATCTTATCGCAAGTAAACATTATTATCAGTACAATCAATCACGTTAATGAAATCAGTATTTGCCAAGTTCTCGGCAAGCTATAAATTTTTGAAATTAAAGTTGGCTAACTCGTTTGTATGAAAAATATACATGATAAAATATATTGGAAACCTTTTTTTCATAAAAAATTGTATATTATGGATATATAGGTTTTTTTATAACAATTTTTTATAACAATACTAGGATAAATTTTAAAAATCCATTCCAGATATTCTCAAACTTTGCTGCATTATATTATAGCATCAATCTCCCATACCCATCTGTTCTTAGAATCATCTTCCTTACGCATTTAATCCAACAAAGATTTATAATGCCTGAAATGGCTTCTTATAATTTATTTTAAAAAATGCATAGTTTCTTTATAATAAAAAAAGTGTCAATTATATTTTATGATGAATCTATTTTTTTTAAATTATTTTGCCACTTTTTATTTTACAGATGTGCGACAACATAGCAAATATTGATTTTCAAAACGACAAAATGTAATTTGGAGATTGTGAATTCACTTTTGTTAAAACTCCTTCGGCTTTAACGAACAAATTCTCATCACGTATCTCGTGCTTCGCACTCGATTTAGTCCAAAGTGCAAACTTTTCTACATTGAGTTTAACTCTATTATATCAAATGTACATTATATTTATTTCCGTACCTCGGTCTGGGACTGCTTATTCAGATATTGCAAAATAATGAACAAATTTTATTTTCCATGTATACTTTCATATTTGCTCCTTATTTTGCACTAATTTTCATTTTTAGCTACCCTAAAAAATGTATCATTTCAATGAATTTATATTATTACAATTCATAATATGTATTGATATTGACACATACGTATTTTCATTTTCTTGTTCTTATAATTAAAAAAAGTACGCATTCTATAAAAAAAAACAATTTTGTCATTAAACATTTGATGCCAACTTGTGTCGTTTTTCCATAAATTCAATTTGTTTACTTCTAATGTTATTTTTTACAATTTGAACTAAGAATACGCATCCTAGCGTAAAGTGGTTCAAAATAAATATGTAGATTTAATTTAGGCGAAAAATTTTGTTAAATGAAATTTTATTGTAGCTTGTGTCCTTTTACTAAAAAGTTAATTTTTTATTTTTAATATATTTTTATAGCAGCAATTTATAACAAATTTGTAGATCTTACTTGGTTGAACCACTTTTCATTTTTCTTTTCATTTTTCTTTTTCGTCTCTTGTGTCGCTTTTCCCAAAGTTTATTTTTTTTATTTTTAATCTTGGTTTTTACGATTGAAAAAAATCTACTCGTTCTATCTAAAAATTATTAATAACAAATTTTTAGTCCTTTTCGCGTCAACAACATTTGTCTATTAATTTTTTTTCGCACCTTGTGTCATTTTCCAAAAAATTTAATTTTTTTATTTTTTATCTTATGTTTTACGATTAAAACAAAAACTACGCATCCTATAAAAAAATGATCAATAGAAAATGTGTAGCTCTTGTTTGGGTAAACAACTTTTGTCTATTTATTATTTTCGTAGCTAGTGTCGTTTGTCCAAAAATTTAATTTTTTTGTTTTTAATATCAATTTTTACGAATGCAACAAAAACTACGCATCCTATTAAAATGTGATTAATTAAAAACTTGTACAGATAGGACACTCCCAACTGTGCACGTCTCTAAGTCGACGTGTACAGATGGTACCCTACTAACGGCTCACGTGCATAGATGGGATACTCCCAACTGTGCACGCCTGCATTTGCGAGGGTACAACTGTACACAAAGTTACTGTGCACGAGCCCAAATGTGCACGTTGTCGGCCACTGGCACAACTATGCACGTCCACAGGTGGAACACTCCCGACTGTGCAGGGACCTCAACTTTGGCATGTAGAAATACTGCGCTTGCGCTAGAACACGTGAGAGGAACACGACGCGACAACCCGCCACCATGGCAACAATAACTTTCGTCGTGTTCCTCTTATGCATAGCTAGCACAAGCGCAGTACCGCTACATGCCAAAGTTGAAGTCACTGCAACTATGCACGTCGAAGGCCAGTGGTACAAGCGTGCATGTTGTTATCCACTTGCACAACTGTGCACGTGCACAGACAGTACCCAACTGACAAGTCCACATGCACAGAATGGACGCTCCCACCTGCGCACTTACACAGTTTGGAGTATCCCACCTGTGCACGTGGACTTGTAAGTTGACAACCTGATTGTTGGGGGTTTGCAAAAAGCTCGATGTTTGACCGGGCTCCGAAAACTTCGGGTTCTCGAACAGCTTTGAGTTCTCGAAAAAGTTCGGGTACCCGAAAATGTTGTGTTTTCGAAGCGATTTGGGTACCCGAAAGGTATCCGAAAAGTTCGGGTCCGGAAATTTCAAAAGCGATTTGATTTCACGGGATTCAAGGATGTATGTACCTTTACATGTTTCTTGTACCTTCTTCTTCAGCAGTTTCGTATCCGTGACTTCCAGAATCAACAGAGATCTGTTTCTCTCCTGAAAGACGTGCGGATATTTCTATAGGCAGTCCCTGTAACCAGGTTGAAGAAACTCCATCTTGAACACAGCCACTCAGGCCTTTATAATCCTGCCTCTCGCCTGCAAGACCTACGGGTGTTTCCACCGGTTATGCCTTTAACCAGGTTGGAGAGACTCTCGACTGGCGGACCGAACGAACGGAACGGATACGCTACAGCGTATCCTTATAGTATCCACATCGTATCCTCTCCGTATCATGCAAGAAAAACTCATTTAAAAAGAAAGATTAACATTTCACTTGTTGAAATTCGGATTCTACGTGAAATTTTGAGTTAAAAGGTCACAGAGTAATCGCAATAGTTTTTCTTGCAACATTGAAAACTTTAAAAAAATATAATACTTATCGATGACGTGCGCTGAAGGCGACTTCAAACCCATCGTCGTTCAGTAGCAGTCAATAGGCGTTATCCGTCGACGATGCGTTTGAAGTCGCCTTCAGCCCACGTTATCGATAAGTATTATATTTTTTTTAAGTTTTTAATTTTGCATGAAAAACTATTGCGATTACTCCGTGACCTTTTAATGCAAAATTTCACGTAGAATCCGAATTTCAACAATTGAAATGTTCATCTTCCTTTTTAAATGAGTTTTTCTTGCATGATACGGAGAGGATACGATGTGGATACTATAAGGAGACGCTGTAGCGTACCCGCTCCGTTCGTTCGGTCCGCCAGGGTCTCTCTACTGCTATTATCAAAGTCCTCATAGTTTTGTTTCTCACCTGCGAGACGTGCGGATATTTATTTCGGCATTGTCTGGAACCAGGTTCGAGAAACGTTGTCTTGTTTGTAATCGTTAGTCAAGTTTTGTTCATCGTGGTTAATTTTTGCAGAGAATATTTCAAAGGCATTATTTACTAGTTGGTTAATAGAATTAAAATCGTCGTCATGTAAGTGAGCCTCTAAGTCGAAATCAAGAGCCGATACGGTGCTGTCAATAGCAAGTATTTGCTCTCGATCTCTAAGGCTGAAAGTGTCGTTAGTAACAGTGTTGTTTGAATTTACTTCGATTTTATCTAGAGTAGTCGGTAACGGTGATTGATCCCCGTTTTGGTGTCACTAACCTCACTATTGTCTTCTCTATCCACCGGATTTCGGTATAAAGCATCTGCGTTAGTATTCACTTATCAGGGTTTATATATGATGGTATAAGCATATTCCGTTAGTCACAAACTCCACCTAACTAATTTGAAAACAGGGTTCTTTACATTGTAAAGTCACACTAAAGGTCTGTGGTCGGTGATTAAGAAGAATTTTCGGCCGTAAAGATAGGGTCTAAAAGTTTCAACACCGAATAAAATTGCTAAAAGTTCCTTTTCAACAGTTGCGTACCGAGTTTCTGCATCATTTAATGTTCTCGATGCATATGCTACGGCAAGATCTACCCCGATTTCTCCTTGACTTAATATGGCCTCAATGGCGTAATCTAAGGCGTCAATTGTAATAATGAAGAGTTTACCAAGCCTAATTTGGTAAGAATGGTCAAGGGTTTAGCCAATTTAGCACAGTCAGGTATGAATCGTCGGTAATTCCCGATTAAGCCAAGAAACTATTTGACATTCTTACGTGTTTTTGGGCGGGGAAATCTTTTGAGAGCTTCAACTTTTCGCGGTTCAGGTTGTACTCCTTTCTTTGTGATCAGATGACCTACATACGTTATTTCCTTCTGTAGAAAATGACATTTTTCAGGTTGGACTGTGAGCCCTGCAGTTTGAAGTCTACCTAAGAGTTTTTTCAATTTTTCAGAATGTTCTTCGAGTGAGCTAGCATATATGACGATGTTGTCCATATAGACAAAAAGCTCTTGACCCTGCATTCCAGGCAGGACTTGGTCCATAAGTCTTTGAAACGTGCAGGGAGCAGTTTTTAATCCAAAGAGAATTCTTTTATGTTCTTAATGCGCATACGGACTAGAGAAGGCCATCTTTGTTTGAGATTTGGGACCCATTGGAATTTGATGGAATCCAGCAGCCAGATCTAGCGTTGAGAAATACTTAGCGCCGCCTACTTGATCCAATATATCGCATATATTTGGCAAGGAATAGGCGTTGCCGACAGTTTCCGAGTTTAATATAATTCTCGTTTTCACTACTCCCTGCGGGTCGGGTTTTTTGGGGACTATTAATAAGGGAGAGTTATAGGGAGAGTTGGAAGTTATTATTATCTCATTCGCTAATAGCTCTTTTACGTATTTTCGCGCTTCTTCCTTGTCGAATTGAGTGAGTGCTTCCAAGCTTATCGATTGATAAATGAAATTGATATGGAAATTTGTCAATGATCCGCATCAAACTACTGGTTTCAGCCCAGATCCTTATAATACCGGGTCCAGCCCAGATCCTTGGCAAATACCCTGATTAAAAACTTTTTTCTTTTACAGGGAGAGTAATCTCTTAAATTTCAAGGTAGCTTCCTGAGATTTCAAAAATTCAACTCCTAAGATTCCTTTCTGACAAATATTAAACTTCACAGGAACCACCTAGAAATGGATTAACTCTCCTTTTACGGGTATTTTAATTTCTCCTGGAGTTCTAGTTACTCCCTGCCCTATTCCTACAAGATTAAATATTTTATCTCGATCAAGAAATACATCCTTTCTAACTATTTTTTTCTTTTATCAGGTTGAGATCGGAACCAGTATCTAAGAGAAACTCTGCAATCCTGCCCCGGAGGATATCTTCAGTGATTGTTATTACAGGCTTTTTGTCTATTTTTGTGGAGTTAAAGGGGCAAAGGACCCAACGTGATTGGACGTTCAAGGGCTGGAGTTTCGAGGATACGATACGTTCGTTTTTTCCTTCCCTCCTTTCTGGGACCCGTTTCGGAAATTTGTCCTAGCATCAAAACCTCTTTTTGCTAGGCAATTTTCTTCATAATGGTTAGGACCCTTGCAAAAACCACATCGCCCTATAACCTTTATTTCCTGTGTTTTTTGTGAATATTTGTTTTCCCATTCAGGACAATCTCGCATTAGGTGTCCGGATTTGCAACACTTAGAACATTTATATGCATAACTGGGTCGGTCTCGTGAACTTTCTATTTTTTGGATTCGGTGATGTTCATTTCTATTACGAATATTATCATCACGTATATAAGGATGGGCCCTAGGGTGAGATTCATTTATTTTTATGGGGTTTCTTAAGTGCGTTATCGCGCGCACTCTACCTCGGTTTCTATCGAAACGGCTTACGGTTTATAATTTTTTTGATGAAAGCTGATTACCTGAGTTATAATTTGCCAAAGCAGTAATATATGCCACATGCTATATAAAAATTGGAGAAAGTAAATCCCATTGGCCGGTAGCTCAGGCGGTAGCGCTTCTGCTTCATGGGCGGGAGGTCACGTGTTCTACACTCGCTGCCTACAATTTTTTTATTTTTTTATTTCTCATTTATTGAAATGTTTATAAATATAATCACCTTCAATAATTTGCCAAAATGCTGCTAATAATAAGTTTTTAATGGGTTTATTTTCACGGAAAAACTGGTTTCTTTCAACTTTATCATATTTTTTGAAAACAAGTGTGTTTTCTAGGGACTCATCGTCACTTTTTCCGTGAAAAAAGGCATGGAAAAATATATTATTTGCAGAATTTTTTAATCATTATTGAAGGAAATTATACATATATACATTTTAATGAAGCAAAAGCGCTGCTGCCTGAGATATCGGCCGATGGTAATTGTTTTTTGCCAAGTGCCAGTTAATACTCAGGTGATTTCATTTTAAAAATATGAGCCGAAACTAAAATTTACAATTGGCGGTCTCTCCTTATAAATACCGAACGAGTTGCCAATGTAGTTTTTAACCTTTTTTTACTAGTCCTAAATGTACCATATGGACTTTCATACCTCTAGTTTTAGAAGTATTTTCCATAGCTATAACTGCTCTGCATATAATATAAATATACGTTTAATAAATACTGTTATAACAATAAACGCTGAAAAACCCAGTTCTCGGTTCGATCACTGAAGTTAAGCAACGTTGGACGCAGTAAGTACTTGGATGGGTGACCGCTTGGGAATACCGCGTGCTGTTGTCATCCTCCATTTTTTGTCAAGTTTGCATTCTTTTCTAATTTTCAAATTCTGCGTTTTAGTCATATTTTTTTTATTTTTTAGGGCCGCTCAGTTCCTTTACAGTTATTCTATTTTATTTGTGTATGATTTGCCATTTTTTCATTCGATCGACAATACTGTATAATAATGTAAGGATCACCTATAAAAGATCTACATATATGTAAATGATAGTGCGTAGAGTATTGAACATGATTTTATTCCCAGTGTCTATTCGTCCGATAAAATGTTTGCATAATTCGTCAACAATTAAGTGATAAAATCAATCAAATCATATCAAATTGTAAACTCATCGTACAAATGGTGAAATGGTACCATAAGGTACCATTCAAAATTACCTTTTGGTACCATTTCACCATTTGTGAGATCAGTTTACAATTTGACATGATTTCGTTGATTTTATCACTTAAATGCGGACGAATTATGCAAAAATTTTATCGGACGAATAGACACTGGGAATAAAATCATTTACAGTACTCTACGCCCCATCATTTCAATAAAGATCTTTTATAGGTGATCCTTACACTATTACACAGTATTGACGATCGAATAAAAAAATGGCAAATCATACAAAAATAAAATGTATGATATAATGAAAGTTTAATAAGAAATTGAAAACAAGGTGAGTTAACAAAAAATAAGTAAAATAAAAAAGAATGACATTAGCACGCGGTATTCCCAAGCGGTCACCCATCCAAGTACTAACCGCGCCCAACGCTGCTTAACTTCAGTGATCATACGAGAACTGGTGTTTTCAGCGTGGTATGGCCGTCGTCGAACTTTTATGTTGTTATGTGTCTGACATCACTGTTCCGGCTTTTGTGTTAAACAATATAAAAATGTTTTAACAATAAACCTTTGTTAATTATCTCATTATTATAGAGCTTACTGTAACTATATTGTTACTTTTAAAATATGAATTGCATTATCTGTCCTGCATATACATTTGTATAGTCAGTTAATTCAATAGAGACTTCATTTCAAGAATTCATTGCAAGATAAAAATATAATTTTCCTTATTGCTGTACACAGAAGAAAATTTAGAAATCTACAACTCTTAGAATTTTTTCTCTTATTTCAACGATAATTGTTGCTAAGAAAATACGGAAAATGGTAACACAATAGTTTTCGTAACGGAATGTTAACAGTAATAATTCTGTATTTTCATGACTGTCCAACGGAATGATATGAGCCTCCATAGCTCAGGGGTTAGAGCACTGGTCTTGTAAACCAGGGGTCGAGAGTTCAAATCTCTCTGGAGGCAACTTTTTTTATCAAAATTCTCTAATATTGGGAGTGCAATCCTTCTAGAAAATGATGAGTGGATCTTTTTCAATGTTCTAGAAAGTACTTCAAAGTTCGCACATAAACTAAAGCAGATAAAGGGTATGAAATATCGATAAGATGATACATTCAGTCAAGTTGAAGTTATGTTTGGTATTTGTAATTCAAAATAAACAATTAAAACGGGGTATAAGTAAGCTGAACGAATAATCTGTAGTCAGCATTTAAAATTCTATCTATTTTCGGTTACTTGAACTCAAATTTTATTTTAAATTTACAAAAATTTTGTGAAATGTTTCGATTCAATATAACCTCAAACTTAAGAAACTTTTTTCGTAGTGTAGACAGACAAAAGTCGTTATTCGATTTTATTAAGGATAGACAATTTTGTTCGTTTATAAATGTTGCAAAATTGTAATACTCCATAATTGTAATATCAAAAATATATCGCTGAGAGGAAAAAATCGAAAAACTCGTCAAAGTTGAATAAGCAACGAGCAACGCGTGGCGGCGCATAGTAGAGGGAGAATGGGTTGTCGCGTTCCAAAATCCGTCTACAACGCATTTCGCAACCAAATCAGACAAACCAAAGTGCAAAATACTCGGAAAGGGTTCTACTTTAGCGCATAACTGCCACAAAGTTGCAAAATTGCTCTTCTAACCTCCAAATTTTACACAAAAATTGCGAAAAAATTCTCCATCAAAACTTGTTGTACAACAAAATCAATAACTGAAAAATCGATCCATTTAATCATGAATTATGTACCTGAAAAGTCTGATTCATCTAGGACTTCTAACCTATATCCCCATAGTTCTATTAATATAACTTCGGTACATAAATTCACGTACATAATTGATGATTAAATGGATCAATTTTTCAGTTATTGACTTTGTTGTTCAACAAGTTTTGATGGAGAATTTTTTCGCAATTTTTGTGTAAAATTTGGAGGTTAGAACAGCAATTTTGCAACTTTGTGGCAGTGATGCGCTAAAGTGGAACCCTTTCCGAGTATTTTGTACTTTGGTTTGTCTGATTTGGTTGCGAAATGCGTTGTAGACGGATTTTTGAACGCGACAACCCATTGTCCTCCCACTGTGCGGCGTGGGTCGTGAAATTTCAATACGCTATGCGCATGCCCTTGGGCGAGTTTAACATCTAAGGGCCGGTTCCACCAACCTCGATTAAAAAGTTAATCCTCCGTTAAACCTAGTTACGCGTTCCACCACTTTTTAGCGCCCGGTTAACTCGCGTTAACCACACTTAAATCTAACCGATCAAAATTGATCGGTTAAGGCGGCTTAATCGTCCTCTAACCTAAAAACTGCAGTGTCGTTGTGAAATATGGAGTTTTTGGAAGAAGTTCTGAGATCGTCTGATGACGAAGTCGAAGAAGATGTTTTTGAATTTATATGTGATATATTAATATATCACGTACAAAACATACACCAACATTCACTTTTTTCAGGTTAGTGTAGACACGAGCGTGGCGTGAACCTTACCTGGATTTGGCGCACACGAACATATTGCTTTGCTTTCCACTCGACCGACGGGTAGCCAATCACACGAGTGATTTAAAGTAAAATAGCAGTTACTTCGAAGCGACTATCTGGTTAGCTAACCGCGCCCACGAAAAATGTGGTGGAACGCACAACAGGATAATCCAAGCTTAACTATGGCGTTAACTTTAACCCGCCGTCAGTTAACCACTGATTTAACCGAGTTTGGTGGAACCCGCCCTAAATGTGTTTCAGTTTAACATATAAAAATATTTGTACGCCTAACATGTCAAAAAAATAGATGCTCAGCATGAATATTTGCATGTTAGACGGTACTATCATATGCTTTGAACATCTACGTTTAAACATCCATTTTTCTCCGTGTACACGGTTCCATTTCATAATTTATTTTAATATTACTGAGTAAAATATTTAATGTTGCTACTGAGTTTTCTGTCTTTGCATTCGGCACTTTATATGAATCAGACTCTACAAAATTATTTAAAAAAACTTCAGTGAATTGACGTAGGATGCGTTTGTTACATAATGTAATTTGAAAAGTATCAAACGCTGCTAGGGGAGGTCCATTGTCGACTATTTCCACTGTGTGGCTGTCAGCTATATCAGAAAATATTTATCGGCAGCCTCTGATTGACCACATAAAATATAAGGCTGGATCCTGCCTTGAGTCGTTTTCGTAACATTTTCCACAAAACCTTTCTTTCGCTCTAATATTCAAAAAGCGATTTTAATTACGTGTCTAACTATATATTGTATACTATTTTTCCATTATTTTATTTTGAGAGCAAATTCTTACTTTCACAAATCGTATGAGATCTTTTTTTTTTTTGAATATCACAATCTGGTGTCCCATTTAAACTATTTTCATCAACTCCAGCCTGTGTACAGTAAAATATCAAATTTTCGAGTGTCGTATATTTATTAATTTTTAATTAGCCAATTTTAAGTAAGGAAATTATTCTCTTAGGTGTCGTCTGCAAATCCCATAAGAATACCATTATTGGCATGAATCTAACCGAACAAATTTTCCAACTGATCGATAACATCCTTGTGATCCACACAAAGCAGGAGATATTGATTCAGATAAATAACTTTTTTTTTCTTATAACTTTACTTAATTTATATCTTGTTTTAGTTCTAACTTATAATGTCGCTTACAACTTACATAAAATTGTACTATTTGATTGTACTTTATATTTTTCATCATATTTTGATGTATAAAATACATCAAATTTACTATCAACAAGTAATAATTTTTTATTCTTCATTAATTTAAATTTTGGTAGACTTCAGTTGATAATAAAAATATGCACCTTAATTCAAAATAAAATCAATTTTACTAGTTTAATAGCATCGATATGATAGCTGATTAATCATGCAGCAGTTTTTTTATTTAGGGAAAACAGGACTGATTGGCAGAGTAAAAAATTGTATTAATAAATAAGTTAATAATATTTATCTTTAATTTAGAAAATTTTGTACTCTATCAATCTGAAGTAGTAAATGAAATGGTATGTATGAAATGGTTTAAACATTAATTTCGCAAGTTTTTTCTCATTTAATTTTAATATTATAATGTTCACTTGTAATGCTTTCAGAGAAAGATTGTACAACCAATAATCAACACCAATAGTAACTAAAATTATTCGTTTTTAATAACATAACTATTAAAAGCATTAATTTTTAAATTGTGCTATTTTGAATGATTGAAATTTCAAACCAAATAATGTTCAATATTTCAACATAATATAATATACAATTCAAAGTTTTCAAATTTCAATCTACTTCAAATTTAAAGATGAAAAACTGATATATCATCACTCTAAAGATATTAATTTGAAGTAATTGTCTCATTCTCAAAGTTTCAATCTGAAGTTATTTAATTCTAAAAATTTTCGATTTCAAATCTTCCAACCATTAGGCTTTAATTTTGAAATCGGATAATTTTAAACGATTTTCATTTGAAACGAAGTAATTTTGCATGTTTCAGACTAAAGTTATCAAATTATAAAGGCTTTTGATTTCAACAAAACATGACTAAATTCCGAACGCATAAAAAATTCCATTTTCTCAACTTAAAAATATTAAATTTTGAACACTTCAAAACTTAAAATTAACCAACTATTAAGGCTTTGGATGTAAAATCATACATTTTGTAAAAACTTCTTTTGACAACTTTTTACTTTTATCTGATTTCACAGCAGGATGTTTCGAGGGCACGACTTGGACCTGCTTTATTTGCAGCACTTCCTCCCTTTCACTCTTACGAATAGTTTTCAAGTATTTCTGTAGAGCCTGCTTTACGGCTGAAAACAAATTTTCGTTCTTTGGCACAATCCTACCTTTTAGAACTCGGTTTAAAAATATCGAAGTGGAGAAGCAATACTTTTCAACGCAAAGCCTTCTGAAGGCGTGAAAAACTTTAACTTTGTTCGGTGAGTAATGTAAACGTCCCAGTAATCGTCACCATAAGAGATTTCATTGACTTCAAATATTTAGAAAATGGTTTTGGAAGGATTAGTTAAAAAGTGATTGGTACTGATTGAAGCATTAAACATCCTAGAATATTATAAAAATTGGTTTTACATTATATTTAATATTACTTCTTATTGATGAACAATTAAAAGTCAAAAAGCACCGACGTCCCAGTTATCGCCATTTCCAAATCTGCCATGTGCTAGTGGTGAAAGATGTATTGTTAGTTTTATATTGATTGAGAGATTGAGACCTCCGAGATGAAATCCGTCGAAACATAACTTCAAATTCGAATCTTCTGATAGTTCCAATACGTCTGATGGACATTATAATAATTAATCATAATAAAAATGAATTTTCTTTTAAAATTTTTAGTTTTTGTTTCAATTAAAAATATTTTCGAATAAAATTAATATTTTATTTATAAGAAATAAAGTGGTCTCAAAAATAAATCAAAATTAATATTTAATAGAATTTTTATCACGATAAGTGATAACTACAACGCTGAAATTCTTTTATAATACTGAATATTATAATTAACAATTATTAACATTTTCCTTTTTAAAATAAAGTTCGAAAAATAATATTGAGTTGTATAAAGTCATATATCCTAACTTTGTTCTATAAAATGGCTAAGTACAACATAATTACATGGGATACAAAAATTTACACACTGGTAATTTGTATAATTAACTTTTTTGCAACATAAATTATCAACACAATGACGAAATTTGATAAATTGCAGTGACTAAAAAAATCATGTGTATTTGGAGGTTATGTTCTGTTTACGTTGTCAAAACATTAAAACTATCAATAATTATATGTCTGTTACACATTTTTCTTTATATTATGCAGTATAGATTAATGTTAGCTAATGAAAAACTACTCAATAAATATTAACTTCACTGAAAAATGATAATAAACTAAAAAATTGATAATGAAATCACTAAAGTCATGCCAATATTTTACATCACCTTTTTTCATTTTTAAGCCCTAATTTATATTACGATTACTTTTCACGCAGTAACAAGTCAGTTCTCTGATTTCATTTCACGCATTTTTGAAATTAATTAAATCATTATTTGTAACGAAATATGGAAATAAAATTTTGACAGATTCGTCCTAGCATTCGCGATCGGTCGCGATTACTCGAGCAACTATGCTTTTGAAATGTCCCTATAATCGTGCCTGATATTTCTCGAACGAGAACGTACTAAATGAAGACTTTAATTAATTTTATGAAACAAAAATGATCTTTTATTACAAAAAAATTATTTTCGTCCTGATCAAGTAATTTTTGGACATATTAAAAGCTTAAGCAAAGAAACGTCTTTCCTAACCTAAATGTTAAGCTATTTTCCACGTTTCGTGATTCAACGCCACCGGCAATACAAATCAATTTTTTTTACCCATGTGCACTATTTGTACAAAAAAACTAATTTGGTTTCTACAACAAGCACTGTTCAAACTTACTTAAAAATATTTTAGGAATGTATTTTAATGCAGAAAATACTTCCTTCTGTCGTTTCTACTTCAAGACTGACGATTACTGGGACCGCCACGATTACTGGGACGTTTACCTCACGAGTAGAACGCAGAAGTTATTTTCGCTTTGAGCCAAAGCCTACATTTTCGAGTAATCCGTTTAATGGATAACTTTTCGGGAAGAATTTTTTCCAGTAAACGTTTTGCTTCGAGATGGGTGTCTTTGAAACATGTTCCATCACACCTCTAAAGAGATTCTTTTTGTAAGCTGCTTAGGCATTCGGAGCATGATTTTCTTTTTGGTAGGCTCGTTTGCAAGCATTTGATCAGATCAGCTGTATCGCTGTAAGCATGACCTTTTTCTTGAATTGCCTGGTTTTTAGAGGTTGAAGGGTCGGACACATCCTCCCCTTCGTATTCCTCATGCTCCGATTGCTCCTCGCCTTCTTCCCTGGCTATACTTCTTAAAAAACTTTTGCTCGAGTTAATAAATACGCCGGAATCCTCTTCGCAATTGTAACCGAGAGTGTGCTTCGAAGAGAGATTTGTGACCAGCATCGATTTAAAAATTTCTTTGAACTGACAGCATGTCGGCTTGGTTGACCTGAAGTCATGGCTTTTGACATTTCCAAACAAGTTTTCTAAGAGATATCGATTAATAGTACGTGTACAAAAACTTTCTGACCGAGTGATTAAAATTTTTTCCAGAGTAAACGAAAACCTTCCAACGTCTAAATTTTGTAAACAAGGAATGTCTGTTGCAACAGGCTTGCGTGTTTTTTTGTCAACAAACTATTCATTTTATCCATGTATATATGCTCATTTGTCAAGTCTGGTACAATTCGATTTGAACGAGGAGCATATAAATCAATGTGGTAAGCTGTCACCACGTAATCCCACGACGCAAATTTTCGCTCTTCCTCTGGAACTTTTGGATCGAAGTCCTACTCCAGATTCTTTATTAGGAGATTGCTTCTCACGTACACCAGGATGTGAGGTGGATCGTACATATTATATGTTCAATACAGTTGCAACGACAACAAACTCAGCCTTATTTACTGCTCTTACAACTTTCTTGATGCACCAGGCCAGTTGTCACGAAGTTCTTTTGGAGGCACAGAAATTATAAGATATCGGAATTTTCCATCCACTGTTGACTCCTCTAAGCACAAAGACAAGTGCGTGATCGGCATACTTATCTGTCCGGTTGATACCAGAATCTTCGAAACCGATGATTTTGTCTTTTTCTGCCGAGTACTGGAGCATTAACTTTAAAGACACCTCACCCCACATCAGGATACATACTTTGTCCAAAACGTGTGTCATACGTGTGTCAGGGTTAGGTTTAAAAGCAGCTTTAAGCTGTACCTCGCCCTTTGGGTTCCCTAGTAGCAACGTCTGCCTTGTGTGACAGAGGCCAGAGTCTGGCTCAGAATCTGCTCCCTCTAGTCGACCAGACTGGCGGGAGAAATGATTAGACCAGACGAAGAACAGAATCTGGTGAATAAAGGAACCAGACTCTGGTATTTAGTTTAAACACTGGTAATTAATGTAGAATATAAATAATAAAATTTAAAATCTAGCAATTGCAAATTTGAACGATTCACAAGTATGAACAAACATGCAAGCATGCAAGCTTATACGACAACAGGTTATGTTTTTAATATTTCAGTGTGTCTCCTGGAATGTTGTGACGTCTCCGCAGTATATTCACCCGGAAAAGGGCTGAAATATAGTGTAAAACTATTACAGAAACCTATATAGTACCACTTTACGTTATTTTCATTTTGTCTGGTATATATCATGACCAGTCTGGACCAGGATCTGCTATACCAGACTCTGGTGACAGAACAGCACGCCAAAGCGGAACCAGCCGGGCGCCAGGCTGCAAACAGATTCTTCTTTTTCTGGCGCCCAGCTTGTGCCAGTCTGCAGTTATCTTGCTACCAGGGTTCTTACTTTAACTCTGACTGCCATGTACATATCCTTCTTGTTACGAACTCAATAAAGATTTATTATTATTAACCGATCTACAGACTCTCTTAAGCACTGTTTCATCGCCTTCATGATGCCATTGTCAAGATTAAAATTTCGCAGAACATTTTTCGCAGTGTTCGGTGATGGTAAAGCAGTGGTGCTTATCGACCGCGACTATTTCAACTGTGCAGGCGTCGCGCAATGGTTGAGTAAGGAAGAATACTACGGTTCTCTTCGTTACTCCTTCTTTACGCGACGCCTGCGCAGTTGAAAAAGTCGCGGTCTGTTAGCACCACTGTGGTAAAGGAAAAATAGAACATAAGTATCTATAAGTTGCAGCAGATCTTTTGTAGATGGATAAACGTATTATTTTTCCGTCTTGGTTTTATCTTCTGCCATTTTCGTGTTTATCTGCATTTCTTCAAATCATCTCTAAAAAATGTATCTGCACTTGTGTTAACTTATTAACGTGCTCGCGAAATTCAATGCTTGACGGCTCTTCAGCTAACTTTCGAAGTCGATTAGCATACCTGCATATTCAACAGGTTTGTAAAGTTATTTAAACACATTTTTTATAAAACTGTTACGTCGTTCATTTTTATTTAAATATTTATTAAAAATTCAATTTTTTATTCAAAAAATTTAATTTTTAAATTTTTCAAATAACTTTAAAATTAACTTGTTTTTTAATGAAGCGATTAAAAAAAAAAAGAAATAGAAGAAACTTCTCAAAAAAATTGACAAACCGTAAAAAATTAAAAAGTTGTTATCGCTTGTAAATAGTTATGTATGTGCAACTACCTGTTGATTTCAATAATTCAACTTTCAAAGAAAAGAAGGAAATAGGCACCAAAATTTACAATCCATTCGTTCGCATTTTAGGACATCTGCCCCTAAGTTTCTAAAGCGATACTCAGGGAAGATCGCAGAACAGATAGGTTTCGAAGCATTTGCTCTTTTGAAGTTCAAAAACTTTTGGGTTTCAATCTTTATAATAGAAACTCGTACTTGTTTGTAGAAGTTGGAAACTCGAATGATTCGATACTGAAGAATACTGATTTCCTCTCTTGAAAAATACAATTTGCACGATGGCGCTACCTACTACTCTTTTTGAAAATAATGCTCAACATTCAATAACTAGTCACAGTTACGTTACTTCGCGAAACAAGGTTACTAGTTACAGTAACGTTACTTCTAACTGTAAGTAGCCTATTTCACTAGATAAGGCAACTTCAAGTTACCTGAAAAGTTACTTTTTTCACTTTCTTAATTGACATTTAAAAAATCTAAATAACTATACGATGACTCAGGATGTCCTATGACGGCAATAGATTCTGAACGGGTTTCGTTTTTTCGTAATGTTCGGCAGGATCGCTGAAATTACTTTTTTTGTTGATTTTATTTTCATCAGCCATTAGAAATGACTTTTCATACTGAATTTCACGTTAAAATCAAGATTCATATATTTAATTTTAGCACTTCTATTTCCCCCGTTTCACGGTACTTTGTAAATCATAACTTTAGACTGATCAAATAGTTGAAAAATACTATTTGCATAACTGCAGAAAAGAATTCTTATAATTTTTATACCTCAAAATTGGTTCGAATAAATTTATTCAAATTTTTCTAGATTTAAGACTCCATCCAGAAATTCAGCTAACGCAATTTCAAGTACCAGGGTCGAAAACTCAGCAAAAATAAATTATAGTTCAATTTTGTTTTTCATAAATAAATAAATAGATATAGTTTTTTATTAGAAATTCACAGCCTGCAGAGGAATGCCGAGTGCCAATAAAAATGACTACTTTACAGCATAGTGAATTATTACCCAGTAGACAAAGGTTAGGGACTATTCAGCTTATTAATTTTTTTTTCTTTTTGAAATACTTCGTTAACCAGATACGATATAATTTTCTCATTCGTAAAATACGAAATTTCTATCAAAACCATTCGAGGAATTTGATGCTGCATATGAAACTATGCCATGATTCAGAGTATCAGACTTATGAAAAACAAGCATCGGAAAAAAAAGCTCAACAGCAAAAAGGAGATTTGGATTAGTCTGCGAAAAGGAAACGGAGTTATTGTTTGAATGGCGTGGAACTGACGGCAGATGCAATAATGAAAATGGCTTTCGCGATCAAATTGGCCCCTTGATTGCGGTTCTTCCCAAAGACGATCTCATCACAGTTACGCCTGATACTGTGAAAAAATCAGTACAAGAAAAAGGCGATGAATTGAGAGAAAGTATAAAAGAAGAAATAAAAGTAAGTTAAATGATTTGACCCACAGATTTTTGTTTAAACCCTTTAATAATTTACCATTCTCATCCATGTATTCATGAACTCTGTAAATCTGATTCAGCGATAAGGACATAGCTAATTCAAATAAATGTATATAAGCTGGCAAATCAGCGAAATTTATCTGCTAAATAGTGAAATTTAACTGGTAAACAGCTAAATTTCTCTGATGCAGCAGCGTATATACGCAATAATGCGTAACAATTTGTAATAATGCGTGAGAACGCGATTCTAATGCGATAATAACGCGATAATTTTGCATAATAGCCAGTAGAATTTTCGTTTACGCTGTACTTTTGTTACATTTTTTTATAAATGCGAAAAAATCGGCATTCAATATTTTTCTATGAAAGCACAATCCATGAGTTACAGAACGAAATCAGAAGCGATAAAACAGATGGTTTTTTCAATTTTGAAAAAAATCAGATGTTATTCTCTCACAAAAAGGAATAATTTGTGCGATTTCGGATCCTATAATTTGAAATTTTCGACCCACCCTAATATATATTGTGACGGGGTATTCGATTACCCGCACAAAATCATGATAATTATTTATTACTTAACCTAAATTAATAGAGGCAAAGAATCTAAAGCACCGAATCGAAACTTTTGGCTGTTTTGGAACAGTCAGAATATTGATCAAGTTATAATTAATCGATTGAATTAGTGAACTAATTGTATCCTACAGATTAATAAGCGTTTGGCCAGTATAATACATTTTAATGATCTTTACTGATAATAAAATTCCGTAATTATGTGGAAACATCACCCACCGAGAAGCGTGAGGTTATGTTAGATTATAAGCTAAACGAGATATTTTCCAGACAACAAAGTTCCAATTTTATGATTTATAATTTCAAACACTTAGTTCTGTTTTTCCTTTTGTTTGTTGACATATTCTTCATTTTTAACGATCTAATCTCAATTTTTTTGAAAGTAAATTTTTAACATAAGAAAGTTTTTCTATGCTGAAAAAAAATTATTTATAATTTTTCGGGCTTCTAGATTTTCTTCATTTTCAGATCTCCATACAAAATTTAATTTCTCCTATATAAAATCAAATTTGAAAAATTGTAAAAATTAGGCATATTATGCAGATTAAAAAACAAAAATAACATTCACCATCTTTCCAAAACTGCGATTAAAATTTTTTAATTCTATTTCGACTCCGCTTAAACGCAAGATATTAATCGATTAATTTCAAATATTATACACGTTGTAAGGGAGCCAAAAGAAACTTTTTAGTGCGAAGGCGTTTTCACTTTATATATATTTTTTTTCGAGTTACCCCAATATGTATATTGACATCGATGACGTGTTTTCTGCTAGTACTGATAGTAAAGTAACAACATTTGTACAAGCCATTTACAAACCTACTCCTCCCACCTACTCCTAATTATTCCATTTTTTGTTTTTATCTCTACTGCAAGATAGCCTTTTTGTTTAAATTAATATTTTTAATAGATTGGAAAAAGAGTAAAAATAATTCTCTTTGGAAAAAATACAATGCTATTTAAAAATGATTCTTGTTCTTCATTTATTATTCCTTCATAACTAAATAGTCAAAGCAAAACGGAAGATTTCAGCAAAAAGTGCAGCAGTCTAGTAAAATTTAACATGAGCTTTAATTTGTCCGCGAAAATCCATTTTGCCAGAAGCGGATGTCATTTGTTGAAATGACACCTGCTCCCTGTGTAATCCTGCGTTGACGTATGAAACCTTTCCTGAACATATGTAATGTCAGTAAGAGGTCAAGCTTATCATACCAACTTTTTTACATTTATAGTACAAAAGAATGTCGAAGAACCGGGGACCATACAAAGGTTTCGAACATACCGTTGGACTGATTCCCAAAAGTACTTTTTATGACAGGAAGAAACGTCGTATGGAAGAACTGTGCATGGTACGATAGTGCTGTTACCCATTGCGTGACTTAAGGCAAAACTAACTCATAAAAGGAAATTCTTTTCTATACATATTTCCATACATGCACGCATGGTTATTGACAACATTTGATATTGATCTGCCTGGTATTGTATTTGTAGTAAAAGCACTTTCACAATTCAGAATGTGCTATGATACAATATGTTCATAAATTTTGACATTGTAATATTTTCTTATATACAGGGATCATTAGTCAAGACGTACATGAATATGGAAAAGAATTTCTGTAGAATTTGCATTTTTCCAAAACATCTTATATACAAGAAATATCTTTTTCCACAAACAACGATTTTTTTATGTCTTTCCCATTTACAAACTGTGTTGAATACACATTATTTTTTATTTTCTTTATTCTGTTCATGTATATCTGTGTAGGGTTTTACATATCTTAACCCCTCTCTTCTATAAGAGAACGGCAGACATTATTTCTTCAACTAAACCCCACTTTCCCCAAGGAACCCAAATATCCCACTCTAAATAATCCTTTAGGTAATACCTGAGGAACTCTGTTATCTGGATTTTTCAAGCACGAGAATAGCCTACTATGCTGTCTAACGGAAAAACCTAGTAAGTGGCATTTGCCATCGTGACTATTTTCAGGCATACATGGATGGGAAAATAACCTTTATGGCAAATGTCACTTACCAGGTTTTTCTGTTGGACAGCAGTACCATATGCAACTGTATTTTTATTAGAAGCGCTCACAGTAACCTGAATATTTGTCCAGGGAAGTGAAAAACTGCAGAAAACAAAACTCCGGAGAACCGCCGGTTACCTATAGTCGACATTCGATAGCATGGAGTACCACACACATCCTCAAACCAGTAGAGTCAAATCAGTAGATAAACGCAGTAAAAACATGACTAACAAAGAGAACGTCATAATTGGGTTTGTTTGCGGTCATTTATAATTTTCCTAATGAAAGATCGTTAATTGACTTTTAATTTGCCAAAGCAGGAGTGTGAAAACTCATTTCGAGATTTTTTTTCCAATTTTCTTGAAATTTGTTTGCTTATTATTCATTGGATTGTTTATTTAATCAATTATCTGACAAAACTTTATAAACTTATATAAGAAAATTGTAATCCTGCTTTTTAATTCAAAAGTGTTTTTTCCATGATAATCATCCGGAACCTTATTCAACATTGAAACTTCATTGAAAGCATTTAGGTGAAAATTGAAAAATCGAAATTTTCTTGTTTTTAAGATTTCGTAGCCCCAGAGTTGAAACCCTTATAGTGTCGGCCGGCTGTCCGTTTTTCGTATGGGATATGATAGGATACGACGGGATATGATAGGGCATGATGAAAGAGGAATGGAAAGATAGGAGGTGGTGAGAGGGGGATGGAGGAGATTTGAACGTCTTCACTAATGGCTTACTAGGCTACGAAACTCACTTTTTAGACGCATGCGTCGCCTACTTTGACTAATTTTTTATTTCTGATGAAATTTGCTTGGTGGAAATAAGACACAGAAAATGTTTGTCGCGACGCCTAAATTTAAGACGCTTGGAAAAGAAACTGACTTTCCAGCATTGTTTTTCAGAAGCAAAAAGAAATATTTTTCAATACGCTAAAGACTTTAGTACGTGTAAAATCTGTCTAAAATTAAGAATGCAGCTAAAAGTAAAATTTTGGAAAAATGGATATATAAGACGTTTTGGGAATGTGCTCTTCAATCACGGAGTGCGTTTCCCCCTCAGAACTGTACGTATATATGTCCGCACGAAGAGGGCCTTTCTGGTCGGTTTTTATTTTTCGCGTTTTTGCATTTTTTTGTGTCGGCTACATGGCTACAAACAGGAAAAAGCGGAAATGCGTATTCTGAAAAGCACCCATAAGGGCCATTTTTATGCGAACGCCCACATACTTTTCTTACATTATTAAATTTTAAACAGGTTCAAGAAGAGGAATACCTGTCTGATTTTTTAAGTGATATTAGTGACGTCAACGACGAACATTTGCATGATCACCTAAGGGCAAATGATCAAGAAATTCAGGTTGAAATTGTTAGTTTTTATCCGCTTTTGTTAATGCATGCAATTGGTGCGCATACATCAGTGTAGCTGTATGGCAAACAAAAGACACAGCATTATAATAATGCGAGTATTTTTTGATACCTTTCTAGATTCAACAAGAAATTGCAGACATTAGCCTGGATATTGAAATAGATCTCCATGAAGGAGAAGTAAGTTCATTCTACTTTAGAATATCAATTTCTGATATATATGGATGAAGAAGAAAACGAACCACATGCCGATAATGGAATGCAGGACGATGAATTTGACGACATGCCAAATAATTCAATGTTCAGTAATGTTTCTGATTTCTTAGAGAAATCTTCTCTGTCAAGAGGGGAGGATTTTTTCACCCCATTGAGATGCCGGTGGTGAAAGCGAAGTCGAACTATTTTTAATGTTGCTAGAATATGGATTTGCGTATAAAACTTCACAAACTGAACTTGCGGATATTTGCTAAATGATAAATAGTTTATTTGGAAAACGAATATTATCACCTAGTACGCTAGTACCTCGGAAAATTTGTCAGACTTAACCAAAAAAAAGTGACATGTTCACTTTGCAAACACCAAAACGTTGTGATTAGATCCATCTGACGCGATAAAAAAATTATTGCATTCGCATGGCACTTATCACAAGGACGTAATGGATGGGAAACTTTTCTTTGAAAATGAAATCTGAGACATTTACGACGGTTCATTATACCAGAAACTTCGGGAATCGTTAGACGAACACGACATACGTATAGCTACATAAGCGTAGTATTTAATGCCGATGCATCGCCAGTTTTTGAGTCTGTCACTTGCTCAATAACGCCAATTCACGTTATAATAAATGAATTGCCTAAAAATGTGAGATTCGATGAAACAATACCGTGTGGCTTGTGGTTCGGAAAAGAAAAAGCCAACATGCAAGTTTTTCTGACACCCTTCGTACGAGAAGTGACGGACAAGAAATGACTGTCAAAGTATATCCAGTATGCTCATGCGTTGTCAGTGTAGCGCGTGCACCAATGGATGGCATTACACAATACAATGGCTATTGTGGTTGCAAATGGTGCGAGCATCCTGGTGAAAGTGTTCAGACTGGCAAAAAAAGTAAATTGAATAAACCCATCCATGTCAGACAATATACTGTAATTCAACCCGAGCCAGCGCAAAGGACTGAAGAGGATACCTTATATAAATTGGACATAATAGCTAATTCCAATACAGATTCAATAAAAGGTGTAAAAGCTGCGAGCCCTTTGATCACTTTACTATATTTTAACATTATAGTAGGTTTTGTACCGGATTACATGCACTGCATTCTTTTAGACGTTGCTAAACAATTTGATAAGTACTGGTTTACAAAGCGTGGGTTTGAATACTCCTTGAAAAATGAAGTTTTAATTACTTTAAGTACAAAATTGAAGAATATGAAGGTACCTCGATCAGTTCGTCGCCTGGCCAGGTCACTATTAGACTGGAAAGATTGCAAAGCACTAGAATGGGAAAGTTGGATCTTATTTTACAGTTTATTGTTACTTGAAGGAGTATTACCTCAAAAATATGTTGATCACTGGGCACTACTGGTCGAAGGAATGCATTTACTTTTACAAGAAAAAATATGTGCAGCAGAGTCAGAACGTGCTGAGCAATTGTTGCACAGATTCGTAGTGCATACTCAGGAATTGTATGGCAAGCTTGGTATGACATACAATGTGCACCAACCTCTGCATGTAGTTCAGAGCGTGAGACATTGTGGACCTTTGTGGGCTCATTCCGGGTTTGCTTTTGAATCGGCAAATGGGACGACAGTAAACTTCATCCAATCGGCAAAGGGAATTGCTTTGCAAGTTATCCGTCAAAATTAAATGAAGCAAAGTATCGATTTCTTGAAAAATTGCATGGGTTCAAATATTAGCAACTCAACTTTAACTTATTGTTTGAACTTGAATGGTCTCACTGCTAAAAAAACAACAAAAATTGTCAAAAACATAGGGTATTTTGGGAAACGAACATTTCTGAACAGTGATCTGACCGCAAAACTCGGTCTTTCTTCGAATTCGTGTAAATATCTTCGAATTCGTGTAAATATCTTCGTATGGTGAAAGATAAAATTCTGTACTCTTCTTCTAAAATATTAAACAAGCGGACTAATAATTCTTACGTGCAACTAAGTGATAGACGAATCGTTCAAATACTATATTTTATCATAGACGAAGATAATAAACGAGAGCTGACGGTTTGTAAACTATTAAACATAAAAAATATTCAAAAATATTTCCAACAAAATTGTACCTTCATGCAACAAAAATGTTTACCTGAGAGTACAAGTTTAATAGCACAGTCAACAAGAATGAGTTTCAGACCATGTGTTTTTATTACATCAAAAAACCAACAGTACATTAACGTCCTACCAAATAGCATCACTTATTAAATCTTCTAAATCTTTGTGAGATCCTTCAGATCTTTGTCAAATTCTTGAAATCTTTGTGAATTTTTTTTAAATGTTTACAAATCGTTAAAATCTTTAGAATGTTTATAACCTGATAGACAGCGTCTTTGGCAAATCTTGGCAAAATCTTTCAAATTCTTGAAATCTTTCTAAAATCGTTTGAAATCTTAAAAATCCGTGAAATGTTTGTGAAATCTTTTGAAAACTTAACAAATCTTTGGAATCTTTAGAAATCTTTGGAATCTTTCTAATCTAAAGTATAGCTCCGTTGTAAAGTCTTTGTGAATCCTTTGAAATCCTTGAAATTTTTTGAAACCTTTTCAAATCTTTAAAATGTTTGAAATTTGAATCACACGCCGTGGTGAAATGTTTTGAACCCTCGTGAAATCTTTCTAATTTTTGCGAATATTTTTAATATTTCTAAAATGTTTGTGAAATCCTTTGAAACTGTTTATATATTTTAAAATCTTTAAAATCGTTTGAAATATTTGGAAATCTTGAAATCTGGTATGCAATCAAAAATAGTGTGGTCAACCCCTCGTAAATTTTAATCCTCAAACTGAATTAACATTGACATTTGCAACTCATAATTTTTATAATCTGTAAGTTTAATATCACAAAAAAGGTATGCTTTAACATTCTTCAACGCATTTTAAATATGAAAAAACTAAAACATTATAAGAACTACTAAAAGACTTCCATGAGTTAATTTACTATTTGAATTTCAATAAAAGAAATGTGTTATAAGAAAAAAATAAATAAAATTCAAGGTCCTCACGAAAAATGCAAGATTTCCAGGTTTTCAAGGTTCAAAAACCTTCCGGGAGCCGACCCATGTCGGCTGGAAATAGAGACTCTTGGAGAGGATGGGGGAGATGGCCAGTTCAGTAGTACTTTTCTCAAATTGCTTGACTCGAATCGTAGAATATTTGGAATTTGTCTTTAGAAATGCCGAAATGGTAGGCATCTGCAGGAGGCTCCCCTTGTGAAAAGAAAGACCAACTTAAGATCACTTTAAGACCAGTTTCAAACCACGTTTGGTCTTTTTCTGGTCTTTTCCCTTCAGCCTATACCTGCCTCATTTTGAGGGCATTGAAATAGACACCACACTCTCTCTCTCTCTCTCTCTCTCTCTGAAATAAGGATAGCTGTCTGTATCAACAGATTAGCTATACCTAAAAGTCCTAAAGAACCTGGGCTGATTTATGAGCATTTATAGAGGCTTCAACCAGTTTCCGTTATATTTATGGAACTCTGTCCATCCCTCCATGGTTATGGTCCTGACTCGTGATGAGCCTAATAATGATGGAATATTGGGGGTTCAAACTGCCGGGACAGGACTATACCTGCCTATACTGTGATCTAAAGTTGGTCTTTCTTTTCACGAGGGTCGGTAATTGCCTCGCCCTCACTTATAATTATTAACTTCGGAGTTCGCGGATGAGCGTCAGTGTATTCTTTCTCATTTTAGGGATTGATGGAAAGTGGGATTCTTTATCTCTTTGAAAAAGTAAAATCGGAGTGGTCACTCTGACCACGCCGCGTTAACCGTGGACGTTTGACGCCACGATATTTCACGTGACGGTATTTCAACATGGCGGATAACTGGCCGCGTGTCTAAGTAAAATTCTATTTCATCGCCGTACGAAATATAATGATGGCCATTATGTCGACCAATCGATATTGAAGGGGGGCCGTAAAGCAATCAACTTACTAACGCCTCTTATTGTATCGCGCTTATTAAAATGTTTTTTTTTTTAAAGTTGAGTTAAATCGGCGGTGAAAAATCTCACCGAATGCCTTTAATGTGTCAATAATAATTGCATTAATTATAATTTTACTTGTGAAAATTGGAGTTATTCATGACTTGCCCTCACAGCAGCGTCATTCCTTACCTCGCCCCTCTATCGAGCAAGCTGGCCAGCTCGTAATTAAATCTTTTCTTGCAACTGTTATAAAAAGATTACCCCTTTAATTAAAATAAAATTAATCAGTAGAAGCTCTAGAGAAATAAAATGACAATTGACTTTTGGTAGTTTTATAGAAACTATCTGGTGCCCTTCAGACAAAAAAATTGGGGGTGGTTCATCCAAACTACTAGAATTTAGATACCAAATAATTAAAAAAATTAAAAATAGGGTTATAATATATATATATATATATATATATATATATAACCTATATATGATTAAAAAAGGTTGAAAAACCAGTGCCGGACCCCACTGGGAGCAACTGCCATCTATGAAAATGGCACTGACTCCCAGTAGAACCGCGGTAAATCACACCTATGGCCACGTCTCACGACCATGAGTAGCTGGGTCGTCACAGGGCACGATGAAATCAAAATGACAGGCCGGCGAAACCCTCGTGTGCCCGGTGAGCGGTCCATCCGCGGTTCGACCGGTCGCTCCGCAGTTTGACTAACACTCCTTGGTCCAAGCTCGAAATAACTATTTACTTCGGGCTTGGACAAAGAGTGTTGGTATAACTGCGAAGTGTCCAAGCCACCCATTGGTCGAAGTCCGAAATGACTTTCTTATTCTTATTTCTCTTCTTCCCGATTTCAATTCAACGTATTTAAATTATTAAACCTACTCAGTAGATCATACTGAATGTCTGATAAGACATTTGTCAATTCTCATTCAAACGAGCATGCATTTATAAAATGAATTAAATCATAAAAAAACTATATTTTATTATTTTTCGCTAAGTAAATTATTTTTCATCAAACTGGGTTTAGATTTGTTGAACAGTTATTTTTATTGATAGAAGTTATTAATTCATATTAAAAATTAATAAACAATATTAATTCGTTATTATATTTTATTATTCAGAAAATCATAAAGCACACAATTATCACTCATTACAACAAGGATCAGAATTGTGGCACATCGAATTGCACTGTAAATTTTTTCGCAGACAATTACACATTTTATTGGAGCACTTATTGGTGATATTTCTTTAATAAAAGTAAATATTTCTTCGCATTAAATGAGAAAGATATTAAGTCAAAGAAATCATTTCCTAGAAGGTAGGAACCTAGGTTTATTGAATACGTTTTCGGCGCCTAAAGCAGTGGTCGGCAAACTTTTTGCTCACTTTTCAGGTCTGGGCAGGCTCGACCCGGCTTAATTTTTTCTGCTACTTTCAGGTCGGCTCACGGAGCTCAGTGCGGGTGCGCTCACCCCAACGGGTGTCCTTTGTCCATGAGCAGGTCCAAATGAAGAAATTAAAAAAAGTGTAATTTTGCAATTAGCGATTTGAAAATTATATATTTGGAATCTCCTAATTTTTCCGATTTGAACGATATATTGTTGGGCTATAAAAGTCTAAAATTGAAAGAAGTTTAATTGAAGGATAAAAAAATTAAATTAATAAACGTATTAACTCAATTCACGTGTAGGTTCAATGAACATTGATTTCATATATGGTTTATTACTCTAATTAATTCTAATATTTATGAAAAACGAGAAAATGGATAAACTATTAATAGGGTCTTTTTTCATTATTAATTGTTGTTAAAATATTTGCTAGAGCTGCATTAGCCTACTGAGAGTATAGCACTCTCAGCGTTTCCCATCTCTTACCAACGTGGAGGTGCAGTTAGACTGGAAAGAGACTTTTTTGGGCGTATTCGTTCTCAATCGGACAGGTTTATATTTTATTTTACAAAATCGTTTCTCGATCAAAGGTTGCAGGCGAAACGTTTTTTTATTAATTCAACGGAAACAAAATGGCAAAAATAAACTTTTCTAGGATATAATAAATAATATAATAATAACAATATAATATATATATAATATATATTATATATATATTTTATATATATATATATATATAATATGTTGACTTGTTGAGAGAAATGAGTTTGAAAATCATCAGAATAACAAAATTTCCGGTGTACTTCGAATAAGAACGAAAATCAGATGTAAAAAATTAAAAATATCTATGTTGTTTCAGATACTGCAGGTTTTTAAACGAAATGTTTCGAAAATTTGTTTGAGACTGTATTGTTATTTTTTGAATTTTAAACGCTCAAAAGTGTGTCAAAAATTGAATTTTCGTTAAATTTGTGAAATATGAGTCGCGTAAAATCCTTTGAGAAATAGCATATTTTGTCGTGAAACGATTTGCAGCATAAGCATGTCCAATCGAAAATGAATTCGCCCCATTTTATTTTCTTGACAATTTCAACTTTTTTGCTTCGGTTAAGTAAGGATATTAATAAATTGTGGAGCACACTGTACATGAAATTCAAGTCAACTAATGTGAAGGATGTGACTGAACTGAAGCTGCTAATTTTTTAATGTCAGGTGTAATGGACTTATTAATTTTCAATAGCAAATAATTTTCAACGTCTTCTAATCGATTTCTATATTTATTTTTCATGTAGGCCATTGAAGAAACCCCCAATTCACATAAATATGACGTGGGGAAAGGAACTAAAACTTTTAATGCAGCCATTGCAAGTTGTGGGTATTTTGATTTTATGAAAACCCAAAAGTTTGAAGTTGTGCGATTTTCAAATTCAGCTTTTAACAAAACTTGGTTGCATAAATCAAACAACTGATATTGGAGATTTGGCTCTAATCCCGCGCGCATGGCCAAACTTCGTTCAAAAGGGTTCAAAATCCACGCATCTTGGTACTCGCTTTTAGGAGGGAACTAATCGCGAATATTCTTTTTTAACCCATTTAAATGCTCAGTGATGGACGATTTGGTTTCCGAGTCAATCGCATTGTACTTCACCGACTCAGCAAGCAAAGGAAATGCATCATACACAATGGAATCAATTTGCATGATCCAATACTCGACCTTCATGAGGAAGCTTTCCACAGAATTCTGAAGAGAAATCATATCTGTGCACGAACCTTGCATATTGACATTTAAAAAATTCAAATGTCCGAAAATATCTGCCAAATATGCAAGTTTCATCACCCACAATTTGTCTTCCAATCTAAAAGCTAACTCATGTTTAGAGTCACTTAAAAAAATGTAAACTTCATCTTTTAAAAAAAAAATTCGATTAAGAACTTTACCCCTGGATAGCCATCTCACTTCAGTGTGATACAATAATAGCGAAAATTCCGCTCCCATTTCTGCGCACAGTACCGAAAACAAATGACTATTTAAAGAACTACTTTTGACAAAATTAACGATTTTAACTGAATCGTCCATCACTGCTCTCAATAATGAAGGCATCGACTTCACAGCTAATGCATACTTATGTATAATGCAGGGAAACCAAGAAGAGTTTGGCGCGACTTCTTTGAAATGTCTAACAAATCCTACATTTTTCCCAGTCATTGAACTAGCACCGTCGGAAGAAAGAGCTATACATTTTTTTCAATCTAATTCAAAAAAATCTGTTTTTTCCATCATCCCTTGGAAAAGTAAATGTCCCGTTGCCTGTCCCTCCATACTTTAGCAAAAGAGCATCCGCTCTTCAATGTCCTCTTTGCCAATAAAACGAACGAATCCCAACAGTTGTTCTACATTACTAACATCAGTTGAGCCGTCCACCTGAATGGCAAAGATTTCACTACATTTTATCTCATTTTTTAATTGGGTCCTCATATCAAGCCCCAGTTCTGTAATTCGCCTGTCCATTGTTCGCGCGGAGTGTGGGATTTTTTCAATAACTTCGGCCTTCTTATCCCCTCATAAAATTCGAGCCCAGTCAGCACAAATTGGATTAATAAGTTTTCCTACCTCTGTTTGTGGCTAACCTGCCCGAGCAATAGCTAGTGCCGCAGCATATGAGCACTCACATAATTGTTGCCTCATTCGTAATTCCTCACTGTCTTCTGAAGTTGATTCACTACCTAAACTTTCGCGCTCTTTTCCGTCCAAAAGCTCAAGTTCGCGCAATTTGGTTTCAAAGACCTCGACCGGAAGGTTTTCAGATTCAGGGTGCTGCCGCTCATAATGACGTTTCATTTTTGAGGGAGATTTAGTCCAGACAGAAAATATAGTTAAACAAATTAAGCACTGCGGTTCACCACTTTCTTTTATGCGAAAACCGTACTTTAAATAGTCCGACATTTTTCACGTCTTCAAGCCTTCGACTTTTAGATAGAACTGACATTAAATTGCCATTTGACACCTGAAAATGTCGGAAAAGAGAGAAAGTGGGGATTTCGAAATTTGGCATATCTTCCAAATTTTACGACAATGACTTGATAATTGAACATTTCGCACGTACAGTTCCAAGAGAGTAGAAGTTATAACCCCTTCTGCTTCTTTTGTTCATCGCACCGTGATTCTACGAGTACCTAAACCCAAAGTGCGAGACAATTAAGATTACTAAGAAGAAGAAGAAATAAGGACTTAGGTTTTCAGGATATCTTCAAAATTGTCCGAAAATCACAATTCTATTGAAATCCATCTTAAGATTTATTTTATCTCACTATTTATTACTCCTCAAATTTTCAGATTTTACATGCAAATGACACATCGTTTTGTTTAAAGTGAATTTTTAAACTGAAAATTAAAGTTAATTTTTTAACTGAAAATTCAACTTTTCCATTTTCGGTTGAAAATTGATCTTCATTAGTTGAAAATTCAAGTATTTGGTTTAAAAGTGAACTATTTCGTTGGGAATTTTTTTTCCCATTGAAGATTCATTTTTTTGGTTTATATTCATCTGTTAATTTGATTTATTTATTATGTTATATTAAATTATAATATATACATAATATAATATATGATATATAGTATAATAATATATAACATTGATTAAATAATATTCAAATTTAATTTTCATAAATTTAAATTTAATACAATAATAATAATGTAATATATACATAATATATAATATATATTATATTATTATTATCATATTAAATGTAAATTTATTCATTCAAGTTTATTCAAATTAAATGTAAATATTATTAAATTAATGTTTTATATTATTATACTATATATTATATATTATATTATGTATATAATATAATATAATATAATATAATAAATAAATCAAATTAACAGATGAATATAAAGCAAAAAAATGAATCTTCAATGGAAAAAAAAAAGAAATCCCAACGTAATAGTTCACTTTTAAACCAAATACTAGAATTTTCAACTAATAAAGATCAATTTTCAACCGAAAATGGAAAAGTTAAATTTTCAGTTAAAAAATTAACTTTATACAAAACGATGTGTCATTTGCCTGTAAAATCTGAAAATTTGAGGAGTAATAAATAGTGATATATAATAAATCTTAAGATTAATTGACTATTATTAATTAAATTATTGATATATTATGATGTTTTAAATGTAGAAAAATATTAACTCATAATGTGTTTTAATTTTTATAAATATATTTATATATACAGATATATTAAAGATATATAGATATTATTTATAATAAAGTTTCATAAATAAATTAAAAAATTGTCAATTGATCATTGTTCATTAAATTGTTCGATTTTTTCAATGAAGATTCTCAATCTGAAGGGGTGTCTCTGTTAGGTAAGTTTATAAACGTCTCGTCTCATATTATCTTTTAAGCATTTTTTGTAATTAAATAAGGTTCCCTGAAAAACATGCTCCTTAACATCCATGTGAGAAATTTATTTTGTCTTATTTCCCACTCGGTTATTGTGCTGATATTCTCACAATCGCATATCAGGAATGGTCATGAATTCTATTGAAATGCAACTCACGATGTATTTCATTTCGATACTTATTACTCCTACAATTTTCGAACTTTATAGGCAAATGACATATCGTTGAAATCGGAAAAATTCGCAGATTCCAAAAATATCATTTTCAAATCGCTAATTGCAAAATTAACGATTTTTACATTTTGTCAATTTGTCCTACTTTCCAACAAAGGACCCCTGAGAGAAGGGTCGGTCTGCCCAAGCTCTCAGGTACCTTCCCAGAAAGTAGGTCGTTGGGCAGCCCGGGCAGGGTAGCCTGCCCTGGGCAAGAGCGTGCCGACCACTGGCCTAAAGAACTCCTTCTTTAGTCCAATGAAATCGATTCCTTGAAAGGGACAAATATGTTTCAAAACTGAATAATTCATACATAATTGGAGCAATTAATTTATGTTTTTTGAGTCAAGAAAATATTCACTCAAGATAAGTGAATTTTCATTCAATTGAAGAAATATTTATTCCATGCTAAGAACTGTCAAAATCATAACCATAAAACAATTATCTAAATCTAAAAAATATTCTTCAGAATGTAGGAATATTCATTCAGTTAAACAAATATTTATTGCATTCTAACAATTATCATAATCAACACAATGAGAAGATTGTTTAAATGTAAAAAATATTCTTTCAGTATAAATGTATATTAATTAAATTGAAAAAAATATGTATTGCATGCCAGGAGTCGACATAGTCATAGCAATCAAATAATTACTTGAATTAAAGAAATATATTGGTTTGACACAAAGGAATATTACATTCAATTTAACAAATATTTACTGCATTCTAACAATTATCATAGTCAGCACAACGCCAAATTTATTCAAATATAAACAATATTCTTTTATTATAAATGTATATTCATGGAACTGAAAAAAATATTTATTCCAGGCCAGAAGTCGACATAATCATCACAATGAAATAATTACTTTTATTTGAATAAAGTTTTAAACAATAAAACGTTAATTCATTAATCAATTTTACAGACAAAATAATGATCCGATTCCTACCTTAACGAAATTTTGTTGCCAACTCTTGTCAACAGAAAATAGGACGAGTGGAACTTTGGAAAACTAAATAATAGCCAGTAAGGGGCGCTTATCTTGCCCTAAATCTATATTTTTAATTACAACGATTGAAGACAATTTTAAATGTCATAAAATATTGAAATAGCTTTTAGCAAAAAATTTTGCCATAGAAAATTTAAGTTTGCATTTTATGTTCTGTTACGAAAAATTGAATCTTTCTCATGAAAAAAATTAAATTTCAAAATCACGTTTTTCATCATGAAAATTTTCACTATACAATGACTAAAATATTTGATAAATTATGTAAAAATTTACAATTCGCAATATGAAACAACTGTTCCAAAGTTTTTTAGTCAACTTTGCATCAATCTGTCGATGAAAACTGAATAAATTCATATTTGTTAATAATAATTGCTTCGCAATTTATATGTATTACAGTGGACCCCTCAGACTTTTGTAATTTTTTATTTTACAAAAAAGCGTCAATTAAATTTCAAAATTATGCTATGGGGAATTAGGGTCCCAGTGGGCCCCTCAGACTTTTGTAACTTTTTCTTTAAAAAAAAGCATCAATTGAATGTCAAAATTATGCTATCGGGAATTAGTTTCAGATTTCCAAGTTGACTATACATACGTAGTGTTTACGTTTGTATCTTCAAAACGTTCGGCTTCCAAATAAGCATCAGGTTTAAATTGGAAAGTTTATTGTTACCCCTCAAATTGCTTTAATGGGGGTCAACTAAAACCTGTTCCATGTCCTTGGAATATAGCAAATTTTGGTACCATAGAATCTTTACCTGGTTCAACTAATCCCTCTTCGGATACTCCCTCTTTTCCAATTAACTTGAACAATAGCCCCAAAACATTAGCTGTATGTACCCTCTAAGTACCATTCTTCCTCAGATAAAATTTCTCATTTGGTAGAGCAACTCACAGCTCGAAAATGTCTAGTTCTAGTGTACATAAAAGTAGCACACAGAAACGAAAACGTGCAAAAGAAAAAAGTCTAAAGAATAAAGAATTTTTTTTAAAAGTACCAAAGCTTGAAACCTTCTTCTCATCTTCTTCTAAGTTCAAAAGCAGTGAACAGTGTTAAAGTGAGAAATCTGCAGCAAATTTATCAATAGTTTTTTCATCTGAGGATTCATCAGAAAAATCTGCAGCGAATTCGTCAATCATTGTTTCATCCGAGATTTCATCCGAAAAATCTGTAACGAATTCATTAATAACTGTTTCATCCGAGGTGTTATCAGAAAAATCTACAGCGTATTCATCAACAATTGTTTCCTCTGAAGATTCATCAGAAAAAGTTGGATCAGACGATAAAGGTATGATTTTCTTTAAATAACTAACATAGCCCAGTGAAAAAATTCAAAGACGTATATATATTTGAAAAAAGAAAATATACAAATTTTTAATCGGTTCAAAAAAATATAAATTCATCAAAAATTATATTGATGAAAGCTTTGTTTGTTCCTTTACTGATAATAATTATTTTATTGAAAATGTATCATAAAATTATTATTTTGAATATAATTCTATTAAGTAATATAAAAATTAATAATATATGGCTGAATCCATTCCAAATCAGGCAAGTTCTACAACTGCATGAAAATGTGTTAAGATAAAACTAAATTCGATTGATTACTACGTGATTATAAAAATATTTGCACAAATCAAGGCTAGAAAACGCATTTAAAGTCGGATATTGATTGCAAATACTGTAAATTATAAAGTATAATAAAGACATATATTGTAAGCTATAGTTCATTGTTTCATACTTTTTTTCTTACAAATTTCTTTAAACTTTTTTAAAAATTAGAGGGGGCCACAAAACTTTATGGACTACGGGCCCAAAATTTGTTAATCCGGCACTGCACCGCTGACTGGGCGTCCAATAATATAAATTGGGAGCGCTGAGATCGAATTATTCCTTTCCGGCTCCGGCTTCTTTCTTTCTTTTCCGTCGCTTCGTGGTCTTTCGTGTGCCTCGTGGCCTGTTTGTTTTGTAATTTCCCGTTTTCTACCAATTGGTCTTTTCGCTGTATTTCATGTAATGTAGCTTTCATTTATCGGTAGTTTTGCAAGTTTTTAATATAATGGGTGACGAGTATGTCGAAAAAACATTGCGGGAATGGGGATTCTCCGAGGATGTTGTTCAAAACTTTAAAGGTAAGTGTTGATTTCTTGAAATTTCGTTTTTGGTTGTGCATATAAATAAAGCATGGCCCCTATGCAGTCTAAAAGGAAATCACATATTTCTGGTTTTTCTCATTGCTGAAAATGATATTTTTCTTGAAAAAGAATAGATTTGTATTTTTTTTTAAATTTCTAGTTCTTTTTCTAAAAATGTTGCCCTTCTTTATTCCTAATTTAATGCTAGAAGTGAAAAAAATCGTAATTTTTAGACACACCGAAAATATTCGATCTACGTTCACCGAACTTCGGTGAACCTAGACACAGCCTTTTCAGAAATATTTTGGTATAAATTAAGAGAATTGCAATTCATATAACAAAATTCACGACATTGTTGGAAAAAATGTTTTTGGTTGATTAAGTAATCAGGTGTCTACTCAGCTGGAGATTGAAACCTTAATTTCAGGGTATTTTTATGTACTTGGAAATATGTGGAAAAGTCAGGGAATTTTTTTCAGTTTTCCTAATTCTTTCTTGGAATTACAATACCCTTTTCTTGTGACACAGACCTGACACTTCTTGAGTGAGTGCGTACGTTTTAGTGGCTATTTTCAGATTAAAAGTTTTGATGCAATGAAAAAATAATTTGAAATTTGAAGATTAAATGAAAAGATTGTAAAACAAAATGTAGATTTCTGAAGAATTCTAAACGAAGTGCAGTTGAGGAAAAAATCGAACGTGCGAGTAAAGTGATGGGCCAAGTATGGGGTATAGGAAAGAGAAGGTTCAATGAAGATTGGAGAATGAGGGTTTGGTTGTTTGATGTGTTGGTTTGGGCGGTGTTGTGTTATGGTGAATTAGGAAGGGAAAAAATGGTAACTAGACAAATTAAGAGAGCCTGAAGGTTTTAAGGGAAGCTAAAAAGGGGAGAGGGGAGCAGAATAGCACAAGTATGCTTGGACGATGTTCGGAACAAGGAGACGAGAGGCAATTTGGGAAATTCGAAATGGGAGAAAGAAAGGGGAAAAATGAGGAGGGTTTGTGATATACAAGAAGGAGTTCTGGATTGGCAGAACGTAGAATTAGAGCTATTAGTAAGACAAAGAGAAGAGGAATAAAGAAAGACTATGAATTCGAAGTACAATAGATGGTATATCATGGTCAAGGAGTTGACGGAACCGGAATATTTTCCAAAAATAAAAAAGGAAGACAAATGGAATAGGGTGGTATGGTTTAGAATGGGGGAAGAAGTGAGAGCTTGTAGATATTGGATGGATGAAGAGGACAATCTGTGCAGAGTATGTGGATACGAAATGGAGTCATGGGCACATGTGTTAGAGAGGTGTACAGGAGAGGAAGATGGACAGTTGAGTGTGTAAGATGGATTTTGGATAGTAATGGACAGGGAGTGACGTGGATGAAGAAATTGGAAGAAGTAAGAGAAAGCAAGGGAACAGGGCAAAGCCAAGCAGGTAATCATATTAAAGGAAAGTAAATAGCAAAAAGTTTATTTCAAAGTCGTGGAAAATCTATTTTTTATGGTAAGAGGAAACGGAAGCCCTGGAAGATCGCTCATTTGTAGAATTATTAGTATTAATATTATTGTTATTATTATAAGTAAGGCGAAACATGAGAATATAAGCAGTGGTTAAGTTAGATTATGGATGGAATGTAAATATATGTACAGGGAGCGGAGGCCCTGAAACCCGTAAAAGGGAGAGATTAAATTTACATACTGTGACGGGGTATTTGATTACCCGCATAAAATCATGATAAAGCAATCACCTAAAGCAACGAATCGAAACTTTAGGTTAGTTTAATCAATTCCAATAAGCTAGGTTATGTCAGATTATAAGCTAACGGATACTTGCCAGACAACAGAGTTCCAATTTTATGAATTTTAATTTCGAACATTTAGTTTGTTTTTCCTTTTGTTTCTTTTATATATTCTTCCATCTGGCGAGCTGGAATGGGGTAGCACTCTACCCTCGCCTTTACTTCTGAGACGGCGATACCTGCACCGATTTCCAACAGCGGATAGACAGATAATCATCGGTCGAGGACTCAACAAAAATTCTCGTTCATATATGATTGGATGGGAGTCCCTTTCATGTAAGAATGCTAGGGAAAATCAGGACTTGTATACGACGGTGGAAACCAAATTTTGACAGGTTGTCAACAACCTCGGCTGGTACGACTAGCGAACCGAAAGATATCGGACACTCAAGCGAAAATCGGGCATCGCGGCGACATCTGGCTGCGCGCCGAAGCACTGACTGAGGGCCTCTCACTCCCTCCCAAGAACCATGCGCACGGCTGCGTACCGACTCCCTTCCGGCAAGGCGGAAGCAACCACTCCATTTTTTATTCGTTCCTTTACGTTCCGATCGTGAGGTTGCCATTGATCACGAACGCACTTTGAGAGATTTAAAATTAAATTGGATTTTTTGGTTGGAAAATGTCCACTGGCGGCAGAGGTTCTTGGCGAGGAAGAAGGAGACTCTCAGGTTAGTAATCCTTTTTCTCACCTTTTTTGATCGAACTTATCAAAATTGTAGTTTTCTTTGAAAATGCCGAAATGGTAGGCATCTGCGGGAGGTTCGGTAATTGCCTCGCCCTCAATGATAAGTATTAATTTTGGGTTTTGCGGAGTAGCTTCAGTCAATCTTATTGTCTCCAAAGGATCAATGGGAAGTAGGATTTTCGGTTAAATTAACGACTTTAAAATTGGAGTGGTCATTCTGACCACGCCGTGTTAATCGTGGGCGTTTGATGCCACATTTTTATACGGGACGTAATTCAAAATGGCGGATAACCGGCCGCATGCTTGAACAAAAATTGCTATTTTCCTCGATGTACGAACAATGATAATGACCGTTGTCGATTAATTGAACGTGGAGGAGGGGCCATAGGCCATTCAACTCGATACTTGCTTTTGTCTCGCGCCTATTTAAATGTCATTGTAATTGGGAAGTTAATTGAAGGTGCGGTGAGAAATCTCACCGAATAACTGTACTATTCCAATGTTAATACTTTAATTATAGTTTTCTTGTACACAAACCAAAAATTCGAGTTATTCATGACTTGCCCTCACAACAGCGTCATTCCTTACCGCGCCACTCTATCGAGAAAGCTAGCCACTCGTAATTTATGCCATTCACACTACGTTTCAATTAAAAATAACCCCTGTAACTAATTTGACATCCATCACTAGATAATCTACAGTTAAAAATTGGCAAATGAATTTTGGTAGTTTTTCGAAAACATACCATGCTGAAAAAAACCAGTTCTCGTCCGATCACTGAAGTTAAGCAGCGTTGGGCGCGGTTAGTACTTTGATGGGTGACCATTCGAGAATACTGCGTGCTGTTGGCCCGTCGTGGGTGTGGTGAGCCCACACTTGTAGTTCTTTACTACAAGTTATCCACCTAGAAACACTACCCGAATCGGGTAGTGTCACGCCTACCCCGAAAGGGAAATGGCTTAATGGTATACGAATAAGAGTATTAGAATTTACTAAAAAATCAGTTGGGAAATAATTGAAAACAAAGATGTCAATATTTGTTAGATAAAAAAAGCCTTTAATGTTTAAGCTTAATTTGAGTAAATTGGACAATATTATGTATTCTGTTTAAACGTTAAAACGTTCAGATATTTGGCGCCGTCATGGCTGTTAAATCCGAAATAGCCAATCAAAACGTCGCTTTAAAAAGCTAGACGAATAGTAATCAAGGTTAAAGCGCCAGATGGGCGATAAATCGCCAAGTCTGGCATCCCTTGTTACCGTTCATACCTCTCTCTCTCTTTCTGCAGGCGATATCACGATATATCGAACCTACGTAGAACTTAATTTGTCAGTTCCCTTGTAATAAATAATAATAATTTTTTTTTAAATCGACTTTTCGATTCTCAGGGTAAAGAATCGATTCTCTAAAGAATCGAATAGCAAAGAATCGGGTGTAAAAAATCGATTTTTTTTTACAAGAATCGATTTTTTGGAGAATCGAATCGGAATCGAACATCCCTAATTCATAGAAACTCCGCCATTGGCTGAAATGTCTAGTGTTTTCCTACTTTCTGCAGACAGGCTGCCTGCCATTGCCGGCAATCGAGGTATGAAAAGACCGTTACGTTCAGTTGATTCAGTTCATGAAGTGTGACTGGAGTTTCACGCTGAAATTGCAAGTTTTGCCAGCAAGTGATACGTATTGCAAACATTAGGTATGTATAGAATTATAAGTTTACTTTGAAGAAATATTGTGTTTTTTTATTCATACTGGTTATGGACTTGTGTCACTTCACAATTGCATCTTCAAATTTCATGGACTTTCATTATTCATTACCTCTCACAGCATTTTTGATGTAGCCTGTTATTGGTAGAAGTAAGACTAAAGGTGTTGGATTTTATCGGACGAGTGAGAAATCTTAGAAAAAAGTAGGTATATTTTTTAATCACTGCACTAATTTCATAAATTTTGAACATATAAGCTCACCTCACATAACCTAAAACATAGGAAAACATGCCGTCACTATGTTTCACACTTTTGATTTCAACAATCCCATTATTTTGGCTATAGAAAAAAATAAAACTAAAAGAGGGATTCTTGAAATGATTCGCATAATACGAAATAAAAAATCAATTAATTTACGTACAGATACCCAAGGTCTGAGTACTTTATATCACAATTTAATTCTTACCCGGTAAAATCCATTAAAAATAGTTTAACATAACTCAAGTACACCATTTATTGACTTTTAGAATTTAATTTGTTTTCAAATGGAGGAAATGACGTTGTCGCGGTCACGTGATCGTCTGTACCACGTGACTGCGATAACTGTGACGGAATCAAATTTTTGTCAAATATTATATAGTCTATGACTATGGAATTTGATCACAGCTATGCTGAAATGGTAGGGAACTATATTATCAGAGAATTCTCTGGAAGAGGGGATCAAGACGGGGGGAAATTCGAAATTATTCAAGGAATAGGCTGAATCCGAAAATTTTTATATAGAAAGAATCACTCATTAGGAATTTAGGAGTAACGCAATAAGAAGTTAGGGAAACGTAAAATCTAGAAGGGCTGACTCAGTGCTGTCGTTGATAATTAAAATATGCGCATACCTAGATAAGATAGGGCCCCCTAAATTGAATTCCAACACGATTCTTGAGCGTGAGAAATAGGATAGAATAGATGAGTCAGAGCCCCATAAAAATGGCTTTAGTGTGTCCACTCAAAGGAAAGGAATTCGGGTTGCGAAAACAAGCATAGGGCTAGCTTGTTAACAACAGTATTTTGTTGGATAGAACATTCCTCAATTAACTTCCACGTGCCTGCAAGCCGTAACGATGACTAAGGGTTTAAGGGTGGGAATAAGTTTATAAAAGGGAGATAATGCCTAGTAAAGCAGATCAGATCCTTTTGAGCTTCCATCGGCTTTCGATTGCTTTTGCGAATCTACTAAACGAAAATTGTACGCGTTTATAATAATTGATAAAAACCTTTTATTTGTGAGAGTGCGTGATCTAATTCATATTTATTTGAACTGACTATTAAAGGACAATAATTTGCTATACATTTACAGTGTTCAATTTTGTGAATAGAACTTTTTTCCGTCCCAATTGCAAGCAACGTTTCAACGTTTCAGTAGTAAGAAACAACATTAAATCTTTAATTTAAAAAGAATATAAATTTAATAATTCGAATTTGGCGGCGTACAAGGACTTCTACAACTCTACAACAGAGGGCCAGGATAGGCCCAGGACGTAAAATATTTTTGGTGACAGCGGTGGGATACTGCACCTGAAATTGGGATTTTAAATTCAAACATTTAAAGTGAAAATTTAAATTTTTGACCGAGTGGAAAAACAGTGAAAACTTACAAAGTGAACAAAAGTGTTAAAAGTGTCACGTCTCTCAATTAACATTGTGAATCTTAATCATTTTGATTTGGTTTTGAATATCAAATACGGACTACAACCATATTTCCTGATTCTGGATTAAATTTCCAATCTATGCAAATCTTATACGGATCACTTAGATGGGAACCTGAGTACAGCACAAACAAGGATAAGACGAATTCTGGGCACTAGAATATTTGAATTCTTTAAAATTTTGGTCATTTTTAAAGGGTGGACTTATAGTAGCTCTTTATTCTGACCAGTTGATTTCAAAATTAAAAGAAACTGAAAGAATTCAAAGCCAGTTCGGCATAAATAAATAATTATCGGAACTGAAGGATCCTGGCAGAGGTTTTTTGACTGCCGCGGTTTTCCTCTGTCAAGAAAGGATCAGGGTGGATAACGAGAGTCTGCGGCAGAAAGTACTCCTCCGTTACCATCAGGTCAAATTGTAATTAAAATTGACCAAAGAATTTTATTGGACAACAAAACTAAAATTATTGAGGATCAAGAATCACAAAGGACTTGAAGGAATTTAAAACTAAAGGACAACGCAACCAAACATTAGAGCAGGAAATCTACCAAGGATTGGAAGGAATCAAAAAGAGAAATCAAAACAAAAGGACAACGTAACCAGACAAAGGTCCTATCAAGGACTAATTACACGGACAACGAATTCAGCGGACTGGAGCCTGGCTGTCAAAGGGATCGATCAAACAGCCACCTGGACATAATCAAACTGTATCGGAATACATCTGAAATTGTCAACAAAAGGTAGGTCACGCACTCGTAAATTGAACTCTCACATTTTTGCGATCTAGATTTTTATTTTGCGCTAAAGTTGTAAAATTACTGCGTTAGAACTTTTCTATGTAGGAATTTGCGATATTTAGCTAATATTATAAAAATGAGTGATTCAGACACAATTAATTCAGGGCCGCAAAGAGTAGGGAATAATTCTTGTGAAAATGAATCATTAGCTACGGGTCCAAATGATAATTTAGGGGGTGGAGATGGTAGCCCAGCAGGACTGCAATCACCACCAAACGGGTCATAGAATTTAAGAAGCGGTTCAGGCAATCCAAGCGATGAAATTCCCCTTAGAGAAGAATTTTTTCTGGAAAATGAAACTGATGTGCGAACAAATATTAATAGTGTTACGGTGGGTCCCATAAAAATTCTAAATCTGTAATTATAAAGGCCCACGCGTCAATGGCTAGTACACCGTGACCGTGATCTCCCCTCTGTCCCACCTAGCCTCTCGCCATAGTGAAGATCGCGTGTCGCTTGAGAGGAGGAAGGGAGGAGAGCGCAAAGGCGAGAATGCAATGATCCTAATTCCTCTTGACACTTCTTTTATGGTCTTAATCTCCTGATACTATCGAGTCACAGTCTGGCTAAAAAATTAATTAATAATAAATACACTTATCAATAAACATTAATAGTTTGACTAAGGTAAAATTTTTGTAAGTTTTCAAGGTATCTATTAACAAAATTTAGGAATAATTGAACAGTATTAGAATTCCGATGATCGACAGTAGCAATCGATACCAAAAGCTATATTGGTACCATTCTAGCAGAAAGTGATGACATCTCCAGTAATCTATAATCCATCTGTTCTTTTAAAATCGAAATGTCAACCTGAACACAAAAGTTATCTAAATTAAATAACTACCCTGTGTGTTTATTGATACTCAGTCAATAAACAATACCGGCGTAGGCAATATTCAGTAAGAACTGCTAATGAACAATTCTGCTAATAATAATCGGTCGTATATATTTATTAAAATCCTATACCTGAAATTAAAACTTGCTCTAGATTGATCGCGATGATAAAAATCAATTAATAATAGGGGCATGCACAACAATTAATATATGTGACAAATATTTATTTTTCTAGATTCAAAATTTTCAAAGAATTGAAAACTAAATATTCACAT
>CAKNYM010044607.1:0-13764 GCA_932195095.1 Andricus curvator | reverse complement strand
GTAAGAATATATTCAAAATGAAAAAATTAACTTTTTTGATAAACGGCGCAAGCTAAAATAAAATGTTAACTAATAAAATTTGTCGCCTGAATTATATCATTACTTTTCATTTGAAATCCAATACAAATTTAGTAATTTGTATATGAAGAACATATAACACGAAGCACAAAGTGCGCGCTCAGTGTATTTACCAAATCGCACGCCGTAGGTGCGCTCAAACTTTTTTGTTTCTATCATACGGTTCAAATGATTTTCAAATCAAATATCGAGCGCGAAGCGCGAGTGTCTGGATGAGAATGTGTTCCTTAAGGTCGATAGAACCTTGAGTAAATAAAGTTCCTTTTCAGTCTAAAATAAAAACAAATTTAACAATCACTTAATATGTAGAGGTTTTGATAATTTTATAATACTTGCAAACAAACTTTTTCTTTTCATCCAAGTCGAACACGAAGTTCAAAAATCTGGAGGAGCCGAGCGTAAAGCGCGATGTAAATACGCCCGAGCGCGTAGCGCGAGGTGAATACATAATCGAGCGCGAAGCGCGAGATAAATATATGATCGAGCGCGAAGCGCGAGATCCAACAGTCGCGCGTCCTAGGCGCGCTCAAACTTGCGAGCGAAGCGCGCGATGAGAATGTGCCCGCGAAGCGGGCAGATTTTTTTCTTTTTGTTTACTATAGAAAACTTGAAAAACTTGGGTCTTTTTCGTAAAATACTTTCAGGTTAAAAAGTCAACAATTCATTATTATTTATTCGTGAAAATAAGCATACCGTAGGTTTTGAACGGATACTTTCTTCTTCAATGATTTATAACCCCTTTAATATCAATTAGAAAAATTTTCTTTTCACTACAGTTACGATAGGGTTCTCCGTGCTTTTTCTATTGAACATAAAAAAAGATTTTTGTTACGCGAAAAAAATTACCGGTGTCGACAATTTTTTTATCGTTCTTTAAAAAAAAAATTTAAGGATAGAGCCTAGCCTGCCGGGAAAAATTTAAAAGATTAATTTTTCTCCCATGTGTTTAATGCTACTGTCTGATTCTCAATATCGGCCATCTTGCTAGTTCGCGCAGTTCTCAGTTCCGCAGATCCTAATTCAGACCTAAACCGCTGTTCTGCGCATTAGACCACGAACTGAGCATGCCATTTAGAGTTCGAAAATTCTCGGTAACATAAAATTGGAGAAGGTTATAAGGAAACTTGCCGGTAAATTACCGAATATATGAGAATTTACAAGAAATTTCATTTGTTAAATTTATTTTTCATTTTGTTTTTCCTGAAGAATGTTAAACGCAAGACGCAGATTGCCGGTAATTAACAAACAACAAATCTAAAGAATATAAATCGGCAAGTTTCTAGAAATCGCTAGAGAACTTAACGGTAGTTTTTAGAAGTTCCTGACGTAAATAAAATTACCTCCTTTTGAAATCTAGTGCCATTGCATCGTCCCTCCGTTTTTGAAGACTGAAATGTTACTTCATATGCCGGGAAAAAATTCTTGATAGCTGTTTTATCAAGGAATAATTAATATATAATTGAATTGAATTATTTATTGTTTCTCACAAATTGTGGAAAAAATGGGAAAGATATAAGAAAATCTCGATTCTTTAATTAATGCTATTTTTGTTAAAAATACTATAATCTTCGTTAAATTTACTTAAAAATAATATTAATTTTTTTTTTAGAACACAATTTAGGCGGACACGAACCTATATGTTTTAACTTAGGTCTAGGTATAGGTTGAAGCCTAGGTCAAATCTGGTTTTTCTTCAGGCCACTTGGACCAAGTCCCCAAAAAAGACCAGGTTTTTCGGGAAGTAGGCTATGTATGTACCGTGTATTATATGTATAGGAACTGAAAAACATTCTCTAATTTAAAAAAGATATATGCACTGAAAAAAAAACTTATTTGAATCAAAGGAAATTTCTTTGATTCAAAGAAATGGTAGAGCAGAATATGGCTGAAGAAATATTTCTTCAGATTAAAGAAATGTTTTGTTTGAATTTAAGAAACGCAATGCTTAAGGCATAGAAATACTTACTTGAAACTGTAAAATATTCGTTGAGCGAAATAGATTTGTTATTGACTGTAATAAATAAGTATTTGATATGATGAGTGAGTTCCGTAATGTAAAGAAGTATAGTGTAAGTTCAAGAAGATAATTATTACATACAAATAAATGTAACTCGGACTGAGTAAAAGTTTTTTTTGATACAAATATATGATTCTTTGATTCAAATAAGCGTATTTTATGGTAAAATAAACATTTTTTTGCAACGAAGAAATTTTTTTCAACGGAAATAAATATCTATTTGTTTCCAAGATGCGGCATATTGTTTTCCTGTTATTTAAAAATTTTGAATAGTTAAAGTACAAAAATTAAACAGGCCCATTCATTGAAAAAAGTTTTCAATGCAATTATAATGACCAATGCTTAGGAAGATTGATAAACACCAATCACCACATATTTCAGATTATATCTACTGTTTTATTTTGTTTTGAAAAGTGTCTTTATTATCAAGAAAAATTACAAAGTGTCCAGTGGACTCTACAAAGTCCATATACATCAATAAGAAAGTTAGTTAAGGCTCCTGTCTCTCTTCAGAGATTTTAATCCTATTAATTGTATTCTAAATTGCGATTATTAATAATATAACATTTTTCAGGTAAAACGATTTTGTGGTGATTTTGGGAGAAAATTTTTAAGATTTTAAAAAACCCATAAGTTTATAAATTTGCCTTAGGAACTAATCTTATATCTAGGTATAAAAAGTATGTATACTATAAAACGCGATATTTACAACGTGGAGAGGATGTTGAGATACAACCTATTCATCTAATAACATTTGGTATGGCAGCTTGTGTTTTAACTTAAATGGCAATTCCTGTCTGAGTTGTATGCGAGCATCCTGGAGTACACATAGATGTTCAATTTGGTTTTGATAGAAATTTTTTGTTAGGTGATAAATTTCGTCATGAATATAACTAATATGAAGTTGCTCATGTATAGTTGAATTTTTAACTTTAGGATGTGTCCTTGCAATCATGCGCAGGCATTTATTTTGGACTGTTTGAAGCTTTAAAATATTACTTTGGCAAGTACTGCTCCATATCGGAGCAGCATACAGCATTAAGGTTTTGATTATTATGTTATATAAAATTAATTTGTTTTTCACACTCAATGAGCTTTTTCTGCATATGAGACAATACAATGTACCTATCATTTGGAACGCTTTTTTCCTTGCGTTTTTTATGTGGTCTGTGAATGTCAACCGAGAGTCTAAGTAAACTCCCAGATACTTTATAAAGTTTTTTTGATTTATAATTTCATCCTCGACTATGAGGTCAGGAATTTTTTCCTTCCTAATCTTTTTAGTGAAGATAGTGAAATCAGTTTTTTGTGCATTTACTTTTAATTTCCAGACATTAAAGAACTCTAACATTTCTTCCAGATATTTTTGTAATTTATAAACTGCTAATCTTTTGCTCCAGGATGCTACATATATCGCAGTGTCGTCGGCGAACAAAGCCAATTCTATAGATAGTTTTTTAGGAACATCATTAATGTAATAGATAAAAAGAATCGGCCCAAGGATGGAGCCCTGTGGCACTCCTGCGGCAATATTAAATTCTTTGGACATACTTCCATTTACAGTGACGACAAACTTCCTGCCATTTAGATAATCTATAATGATTTTAATAAGATATTTTGGGAATTTTATATTATGTAGTTTATAAATTAGACCCTTATGCCAAACAGTGTCAAATGCTTTTTCGAGGTCCAGTAGCACCATAGCAGTGGACATGTTTTGTTTAAATTTTTTTGAAATATAATTAGAGACTCTGAGTAATTGGTGCAGTGTGCTTCGACGGGCTCTAAATCCAAATTGCTCTGGAATAATTATTTTATTTTTTAATTCAAAAACATTGATTCTATTGTAAATTATTTTTTCGAAAATTTTACTCAGAGTGGGTAGAAGACTAATGGGTCTATAGTTTTGCGGGAAAAGTTTGTCTTTTCCAGCTTTGTAAATAGGAAGTATGTTTGCTACTTTCCATTTTTCCGGAAAGTAGGAAATGATAAGGCATATATTGAACATATATGTGAGTTGAACAAATGCCTTCTTGGGCAGATTCTTTATCACTATATTTTGAATGCCATCGACCCCCGGCGCTTTCTTTGGCTTTGTGCTACGAACAACATTTTTAATTTCCTTAGGTGTAACTAAATCTACATCATTTGCATCTATATCAGCATTCAAAATTTCCCTGTACCTAGTGTTGACAGCTCTCTCAATGTCAGGTGATCCTTTATTTTCAGTAAGATGATGTACTTTCTCAAAAGTTTCAGCTATCTCATTGGCTTTATCTTCGTCAGTAAAAATTAAACCATTTTTCCCATGGAGGGTAGGCACAATATTCCCATTTTTATTTTTTGTAAAGACTCTTGCCATTCGCCATAATGAATTATCTTTAACCTGTAAACCATCTAACTTACTGTCCCATTTTTTATTATTAAATTCACTGATTTTCCTTTTAATTAATTTACAGAGTTTATTTTTAATTTTTCTTGCCTCTTCAGAATATGTTCTCTGATAACCTTTGCGAACTTTATTTTTAAGTTTGATTAAATTGAGTAAGTCTTTTGGCAATTTCATAAAGTCGAATTTTGTCGCAGAGAGTGGTACTGCATGATTTAATGAATTACTAATAGCATTGAGTAAGGTGTCAACACAGGTATCCACATCAGCACTTGTTTTCAATTTGGTATCTAATGTATAATTTTTATTGAAGTCATTCCGAAATTTACCCCAGTCAGCAAATTTGTAGTTTCTAAATTTCCGCGTTTCAATCTCGATATTTGAGAGGCCCTGAAGTGTAATAATAACAGGCATGTGGTCGGAAGACAGCGCATTAATAACCTCTACTCTAATATCACATATAATATTTTTATTGAGGCCGATATCTATAATACTGGCTTTACCATTATTGACAGGGTAGAGCGTATACCTATCCGGCGCTAAAATTTTAAGCATGTTTTTGAGCGCGAAATTATATAGTATTTTCCCATTTATATTCTTACTTTTGCACTTCCAGGCTTGATTTTTTGCATTGAGATCTCCATAAATTAACACTTTATTCCCAGTTTTAAAGATAAGTTCTAGTTCTCTGGTATCAATTTTACTTTTTGGAGGATTATACGCGGATACTACCACTGTACCGTCTTGTAATCTAATCCCTACGGCCTCAATTGACTTAGTATTTAAAGGTACTTCTGAATATTTAAGGGTATTCTTAACTAAGATTAGAACCCCGCCTCTTTTTGTATTATTACTTCTGTCGCGTCTAACAAGATTGAAACCCGCAAATTTAGTTTTTATAGTAGAGTTAAGGTTTGTCTCATTGACAAGCATAATATGGATTTTATTTTCTCTAATATAATCTAGAAGTTCAGTGCGATGTTGCATAATACCATTGGCATTCCAATGGGCAAGATTAACGCCATTAATGCTAGACCTAGTAACTGCCATTTAGTAATACTTCAGAAAAAACTTGTAACCTAGAGATATTATCTTTACAATGTATTAATTTAGCATTTAATTCCCTAATCAGTCTCAACATCTTACCTATTTCGCACAGCTCGTTGAGTTTCCTCAATTCAGTCAATAACTCTTGAAATTCTCCTATGGATGATTCTTGGTGTCGTTGTGTTGACTCCGTTTGAACTCTTGGCATCGGCCAGGTTTTTGTCTCTCTCGGTGTCTCCTGATGTGCAGTGGTCTCGGCTCGTTTCAATGCAGGAAAATTTCTCTTTGTAACATCAGGTGCTGGTTCTCTTGTTGGTGCAGTTTTGACATTCAATCCGGTTTTCCTTCTGCTTGATATTTTTTGTAAATGCTCGAGGTACTTCGGGCATTTAGGATAGTTTGCTGTGTGTTCCCCTTTACAATTAGCGCACTTTGGTGGATCATCACGTGCCTTGTCACAGTCTGCGGTGAGATGGTTTTTAAGGCATTTCACACATTTAGGTTGATTTCTGCAATGATGAGTCCCATGCCCGAACATTTGGCATCGATGACATTGCGTAGCTCTCCTTCGATTTTTGTATTTCTCCCAGTACACTCTTACGTAGCTGATATACCTTATAGCCTTAACAGCTGTGAGGTCTTGATCCGGTTTAAATTGGAGAAGGAAACTAGGAAAGCGGTACGGTAGTACCTCTTTTTGTTGAGGCTTCTCGATGTTTGTTTCCTGCTGTTGATGATCCTTTCTTTTTTGCTTTAAAAGAGTAATCTTCTCGGGTTTGACTCCTTGTTCCTGGAGATCCTTTAGTATGTCCTCAGTTGGGAGATTTGGTAGTCCCTTTAGAACTGCGTACTTTGGCTTGAGATTCTTCATTTGGTATGTGAAGTAGTGTATATTATCTATTGCGTCCAGAGATTCCTTGATACTGGCATAATCCTCAATAGTAGCGGCGTGTACTGTCAGTCCTGTCGATGAGTAATTAAACTTCGTCTTCTTGGTAGCAGTAGCATCATTAATTAGATTGACACATTTATTGTAATTATTTAATGTGCTAGTAATGACTATGGGTGGCACTTTGACTTTTTTAGTTTCAATCCCCTCAGTAGTAGGTTTGTCTTCGTTGTCAGGTGTTGAATCATCACTGTCATCCTCGTCCATCAAGGCATCGAATTTGTTAGAAGTGGTAATAGTAGGTTGCCCTACGTCTTTTCTGGCCCTTTTTCGGGTCATCTTGAAGCACAGTTTTAACTTTTCACGTTTGTGTACGGATGCGCTCCACACGCCTTCATCCGACACACCTCAGCCTGGGCACGGAGCCACGCACCTTCCGCCCCGTCACTTTGTTTTTAAAAAATGTTCAAACACTACGCGTAGTTTGATTTAAATGTCCAATCACAAAAAAGAAGAGTTCCAATTGTTTACACTTGTACACCGTCACCGAGAGCTCTATCGGCACCGTGAAAACGCCTTTTGTTCGATATCAGACGTCACGCCTTGCGGCGTTTAGACTTGAGAGAGTTGGGCGAACGCACTGCAAAGCGTGAACGTTCAACACATGTCCATTTCATTGCACGAGAAGAGACGAACACCACAGCTAGCCACAGATCCCTTACTCAGTCCGGAACGGGACCCACCAAAAAAATGTCTCAAGTCCCCTGAACGAAATTTATGGCATCTCGTTAACTCATCCAACTCATAGGCGGCGGAGACAAGATACTGACCTGCTGTATTCGCCCCTTTGCCTAGAGAAAAGAAAAGTGGCGAGCGTCATTTTGCTCCCAATCCCTGATTATACATCGCATATCTGAAGAGAAAAGGAGAATTTCTGTCAAGAACACGGGAAAATCCGGGAACCGTGCAGCCTAAAACAATATGAAACATCCACACAGCACTTAAAACTGAACCTAGTAAGAGAAATATAGGCCAACAAAAAATGCAAGGAAAACACTAGCACGTCACAACCGTGCGGCACAAAACGAGAAAACAATAGTAAAAACAACCATGTATGGTAACAAGAAAGTAATCCTCCGTTCAAAGATGTGTTGGCCCTGAAAAGGGCCGATTTGTTAGATCAGTAAAATGTTAGCATTTATTTAGAGCTGGTGTATTTGGTGACAGCCTTGGTGCCTTCAGAGACGGCGTGCTTGGCGAGTTCACCAGGAAGGAGAAGCCTCACTGCAGTCTGGATCTCCCGAGAAGTGATCGTGGATCTCTTGTTGTAGTGAGCCAATCGGGAAGATTCTGCGGCAATACGTTCGAAGAGGTCGTTAACGAAGCTGTTCATGATGCTCATTGCCTTGCTGGAGACTCCAGTATCAGGATGGACTTGTTTCAAGACTTTGTAGATATAGATAGCGTAACTTTCCTTCCTCTTGCGCTTCTTCTTCTTGTCGGTCTTAGCAACATTCTTCTGAGCTTTGCCAGCCTTCTTTATTGCTTTACCACTAGCTTTAGGGGCCATTGCTACTTTCAGAGAGACAGATGTCTGTACTGAACGAAAATTCAAAGCGAATTGTTAGTGCGACCCTAAAATTGCGTATCTAAAAGCCACACGGTGGGGAAGCCGCTTCAATCGGCGCAGACTGGAGTGGGGACGAAAGCAGATTGGTGCATCCGGCGGGCAAGACACAAGAATCGACTGTTTCTCCCCACTCCGTTCTGCGCTGCCATGGTGCGCCATATCACCCCTCCTTCCTTCGTCAAAGTCGATAAAACGGAAGTTTTCAGAATTTTTCATCATTGCTTCGATAGAGTTTGCAGTGAGAACTTCGTACGTTTTAAAATTATTTGAAAATGTCTGGTCGTGGTAAAGGTCGTGCAAAGGGTGGCAAGTCGAAGACCCGTTCAAGCAGGGCTGGACTTCAGTTTCCCGTTGGTAGACTCCATCGTCTTCTCCGCAAAGGAAACTATGCTGAGAGAATAGGAGCCGGAGCTCCAGTTTACTTGGCAGCTGTCATGGAATATTTGGCTGCTGAAGTTCTGGAATTGGCAGGAAATGCCGCTCGTGACAACAAGAAGTCGAGGATCATCCCTCGTCACTTGCAATTGGCCATCAGAAACGACGAGGAATTGAACAAGCTTCTCTCAGGTGTCACCATTGCTCAAGGTGGCGTTCTGCCTAACATTCAGGCTATTCTTTTGCCCAAGAAGACCGACAAGAAGGCTTAAGTTTTATATCGACTTACTGCTTTTACAATCGGCCCTTTTAAGGGCCAAAACATGTTTTAACGTTGGAATGGTATCTAGTTCTGGTACATATATAAGTAGGGCGTATACATTTTTTATATTTGAACCCGGGAAGTAAGAACCCATTCAAACAATGATGAACTGATATTCTTCCCGAGTCACTTGAATTTAAGTAATATTTTTTTTTGTTTTACGATATAATTTCTTTTCTTCGTCAAAGGATAAAGAGATTTCGAGGCGCTTTTTGTACGCAAACATTATTTTATAGATTGCAATTCACAGACTGATATTGTAATTAATTTTTGAAGTGTTTCCTTTCTTCTTCGTTAATATAGAATGTTGAAGTATACAATTTTCTGTGATATTCAAGTTACAAATTATAAAAATTATTAGTTCAATGAATTCGTAATAGTTAAAAAAGGCAAGAATTTCAAAGATTACAAAAAAGGGTACAGTACACCAGATTTGAAAATGTTTCAGACCCCATTGAAAGGTTTTTAAGGGATTTCAAAAGGCTTCAACAAACTTGAGAAGATTTTAATGATTTCAAACGAACACAAAATATTTCTCCAACAAACATTAAGGAAAGATTTCACAAATGTTTCGATATATTTTAAAAAATTGCATAAAGATTTTACAAAAATTGTAAAAGATTTCATTGAAATTTCAAGATCTCACAAATATTTTAAATACTTCAAAAGATTTCGAGGACTTTACAAAGATTTCACATAGACGAATTATGTTCGCAAAAAACTAAGCATTTGTTTATTTATGGTTCTGCTTTCTTTAAAAATTGTTGGCCAACAATTAAAAATGAAATGTTAATGCTAATTTTGGAATGCAATAAGTATACTTATATAACATAAGGCGCCCTCAGTAAGATTAAATTGATAAGGCAAATTTGAATGTGTTTTTTTTGGGAATAGTTCTATTTTGAAGAATTGAAGTAAAAATGACAGCTTTGATTCTTTTTTGATATTCTTCTAATATAATTAAGGAGCCTTTTATACTTTGACGTGCTATATCTTCAGGGATTTTTAATAAAATCTTCTGAAAATTTATACATGAATAATGTAAAACTTTATTAAAATAATTAGCATCAGCTAGTTTTAGATAAAATAATATCTATGATATAAACAATAATAAGCCAGGAATCTTTTTCAGTTTCTAATAATCCCAAAGATTTGTAATAAAGCTGAAAATTGTAATAAAAATTAAATAATAAACTGGCTTTATCTTAATATTTCTATGTATTACCTATTGTTTCTTTATTATTAAAGTTTATTTTTTGGATCCTTATGACTGTTTCAAAGATGGGCTTTCCATAAAATAAACCGTATAGCGTCCCAAATTTTTCCTACGCCACAGGCGCAAACTTGTCAGGGGCTCCTTGCTCGAGATACGCCAGCTCCTCGCAAGATACCGGCGCGTTTACGCCTTTGGCGTAGAAAAATTTGCGATGGTTTGCGGAGAGTTCATGCCGCTTCCGAAGAACTATTCTTTGAAACAATCATAAGGATCCATTACATTTATCCGAAACAAAATTAACTTTAATAATAAGCAAAAAATAGGTAATAGAAACTTTAAAAGAAAGTCATTTTATTATTTAATTTTTTTGAAAATTATTCAGCTTCATTGCAAGTTTCTGCGATTATTAGCAGATGAAAACGAGACTCTGTCCATTATTATTTACAGTATAAAGAGTTTTTATTTTATATAAAATTATCTGATGCCAAATTTGTAATGAAGCTTTACATTATTGATTTACAAATTACCATATGGTTTAATTTAGAATCAATAAAGATATAGCGCGTCAAAGTATGGGCATTTAAAAACGTGCATTAACTTGTTAATTCTTAAATTTTTATGACTTTCTAAATCAAAGGTCAAGTTTTCAATTCAAAATTGAAGAAATTTGGAATGTAAAGCATCAAAATTACATACTTATTTGTAAAACTGGAAACTTGTATTGTAAAACTTAAAACATGCATAATTTTTAATTGTGAATTATCAAAATTAAAAGCTCTTCAATTTTAAAGATTTACAATTCGAAGTTCTACAATTTGAAGAGTTTCAAATGAAATCTCTTGAATTTTAAAGATGTATAAATAAAAATTCTTAAATTACGATGATTTTGAATATTAAAAGACAAAAATTTTCAATTCTATATTTTCAAAATTAAAGAAATTTCTAGTGTAAAGCATCAAAATAGCAGAATTTTTCACTGTCAAAACTTAAAACTTGCAAAATATTTTATTTTAAATTTTCAGAATTAAAAGCTCTTCAATTTTAAAGATTTAAAATTCTACAATTTTAAAGAGTTTCAATTTAAAAATCTCGAATTTTGAAAATGTAGAATTGCGAATTATTTAATTGTCAAGATTTATATTTTGAAGAATTATAACTTTTTTTGAATTTAGAACTGTTGTTTTAATAGCTCAGCGTTGGCGATTTACATTTGCAAGTTCTTCAATTTTAACGAATTTCAATTTAAAATTCTTCAATTTTGAACATTTTTAATTGAAGACTATTAAATATGTTATGGGTATTATAGAAAATGATGCAAATTTGAATGTGTGTTTTTTTTAATAGTTCTATTTTGAAGAATTGAACTAAAAATGACAGCTTTGATTTTTTTTTTTTGAAATTCTTATAGTTTTTTACATATAGCATATGTTTCCGTCTATAAAAAATGAATTTTGCAGGGAACTTCAAGTTACTTGAATCAGTGACTGGAAATGTATCAAGTTACTATTTTCACGAAGTAACTGTAGTTGTAATTAGTTTATTTTTTTAAGGAACTCCCCCAACACTGTACCCTGCATCCTCTCCTGCATATAATTCTAAAATCTAAATAATCTTAAAGTCAGACAAAAAATGAATTTTATGTCAATCTCACATGCTCAGAAATTGTTATTCCAATTCAAACTAAAGAATTTCTATCCGATCGCTACAACTTCAAATGGAAACAGAATTTTATAACGTCAAATTGATGTACATTAATAAACTGTAAAAGTGAGCGGAAGCATGGGAGCTTCAATGTAGACCTAGTGAATGAATTTGAAACTAATCTTTCCTTAGCCTATGGCCTTGTTAAAGCTCACAAAATTGACTCCCCTTTACAACAAGTTATTTTAACAATAGGTTCTCCAACTAGAAAATTGGAAGAATTATTGAGTCAAATTATTAAACAATGAATAGAAATCTCAAAAACCTCAATTAAAAATAGTCATACTTTCTTAAATGTAATTGACAATGTAATAATACCTTTGGATCACATATTTGTTTCTTTTGATGTAATAGCTATATGTTTCCAAACATTCCTTACGAAAGAATTGAAATTGCCACACAAAAAAAACGTTGGGATTCGATTAAAATTAATACCAAAATTCCTAAAAGAACAATTTCTCGATGCTATAAAATATGTTTTTCATTCGGTATATTTCAAATTTAATAATAATTTCTACAAACAAGGTTTGGAACTCCCACAGGATCCGTTTTGTCTCCTATTTTAGCTGAAATTGTTAGGTAGGATTTGGAGAATGAAGTTTTCCAAAAATAGATTTTAATATTGATTTTTATGCAAGATATGTCAATGACTCAGTACCTATGAATTAGTATATTACGTGGCAAGGGGCGAAACCGAGCAATATTGTACAATATTGCCTAATTAAATGTTAATAGACTGCGTTAGTCTCGTTAAATTGTTACCCAGTTGATCTTTAAAGATTTATTTCCTTTTCAATTATCTTTAGAAATCCCTTCCACGTTATTCGTCTATGAATCCAGGCATGTCACACAAGTAATTATTATTATTATTATACCATTAAGCCATTTCCCTTTCGGGGTAGGCGTGACTTGCTCGGTTGGAAAATAGTATTGGGTATATGGGTGTATTGGTATAGAGTATATAGGTATAAGTTAGATAGGTATATAGGTGTAAGGTAGATAGGTATATAGGTGTTGGGTATATATGTTTTAGATTGATCTGGAATTCTCGTGTCATTTATTCAAATGACACGTTTATTCCGCAACATTGCTCCGACCCAGGTTGCTGATCAATCTCTCTAGCGATCACCCCAAGTGAAGAGCCTCACAAAATTGTTATGTATGGTTCCCCACTTGGGCCCATTAGAATCCAAGGTCTTTGTTTCAGGCTTCATTCATTCTATTGTCACTCTGTTTACAAACTATTTGTCGCCACATTTTTCTGTCCTGGCATACTACTCTAGCTTCCTTCACGTCCATGCATTTTTTCATGCAAGCTCGTGTGTTTCTATGGCTTCTTACGTCTCTTCGGATTAATGTCTCATTTACCGATTCTAACCATTCTTTCGGCGGTCTACTTCTAGGCATTCTGCCATTTACTTTACCTTTGTACACTTATTTGGTCAGTCGCTCATCTTTTATTCTTTCAAGATGACCGAACCATCTTAACTGATTTCTTTCCCATGTGTCAACTATTGTCTCTTTTGCACCACATTCTTTGAGGATTGTCTCGTTTCGGAATTTATCCATCAGCGTTTTCCCGCATATTATGCGCAGAGGTCTCATGCCGATCGCGTTAATTTTACTCCTGTCCTTTTCTTGACATGTCCATGTTTCGCTACCGTATAGTACAGTCGGTACGAATATAGAATTATGTATGGCCATTTTAGCTTTTTTTGATATGTTTTTATTTGTTAGGATGGACCCTGCTCTACCGATAACCTGCTTACCCTTATTTATGCGCCTATCTAACTCCCCATCTATTTTTCCGTCGCTAGTGAATAGACTACCTAGGTATACGTACTTGACAACTTGTTCTAATCTCTCATCATTTAGGACAATGTTGCACATTGTTTTATCACTCTTTCCCTCAAACACCATGATTTTTGTTTGATTTACGTTAATTTTGAGTCCCATGTCCTTCATGCTTGTATGAAGTTTATTCAACATTCTTTGCAAGTCCTCGACTGATTCTGCCATAACAATCTTGTCATCTGCGAAAGCTAACCCACGTACCTTAACTGTTTGGAGATCTACACCTTCTTCGTCGAAGAGTGCAGT
>CAKNYM010044604.1:22761-33938 GCA_932195095.1 Andricus curvator | reverse complement strand
AAAAAAATTCTATATCAAACTTCTTCATAACTATCTGATATTAATCTCCATTATTTAGAAATATATACATAACCAAATTCCATTTCAATTTAAATTTATAATTATTACTCAATAAGAAATTTAAATAACAAGATTAAAGAGAGTAAAGAGATAATCTCTTACATTCAGGTTTATTTTGTACCCATACTAAATACGATTCTGAATCGTCAAATATGTCGAGACGCACAAATATGTAGAGTCGTTTATATTATTTTCCAACAGACAATTTTTCTGCGAATTCTCTATTCTTTATTAAAATTTAATAAAGAAAGAAGGATAATTATAGAAAGAAAGAGGAAAGAGATGCAAACACGGTCGGCCTCTCAATGAGAAACTGGGGAGGAAGCATTTCCGCGAATTGAAGTACCCCCTCCCACCAGCCGTGGCGTATCAAAACCAATCACGTTGCAGCATTTTGAAACAATAACGGATCGTTCTCGAGATGCAACCTCTGCATTGCGTAGGTCGTGCTTTCTTCTCAGTATACACCTTGCAATGCGTGCAGCGGGAGGAGGCTTGCGGCTCACGTGAAAACATGTGGCTTTACATTAAATATTGCGACAGTGATTTATCCTTCGATACAATCGAGAGTGAAAAAGTGCCCAATTTTTGTGGAAGTTTTTAAAAAAGACAAAAAATATAAGGTTGCGGGTGAAAATAGAACCAGAGAAGCGCAGATTTTGTTAAGTGCTGGTGAGGTGATGCTTAGTGAACGTTTAGAAACGCAGTGTAAGTCGTACTTAAAAAAGCGTGTAATCTAAAGAAAATTTTTTTTCTAGAAAGTTAAAAAGAGTTACAGCATGTAATATTGAGTGAACGAATTCGTTGTCGGCCAAATAGTAAACTGGAGTCAGCCTCCGAAATTGATGGACCGTCACAAAGATCTTCTGAAAAAGCGGAAAGAGAAGACGAGGAAAAAAAAGGCAAGAAACCACACAAAATTTACTCACGAAGAAGTTGAACAACATAGCGGATGAACAAAGCCTTGTAAGTACATGATTTTTGCAATTTTGTATAAGAATTTACAAGTATTCAATAGCCCGCAGTATTATACCTATTTTAACCATATAACCATATTTTAAAAATTACAAATTACTGTTATGAAAAAGCATGATTTGGCAGAAAAAAGTATACATTCTTATAAACCTTATACATTTTTTTAAACAAATTTTACAAGATTTTTATTCGTAACATTTTGGGGGATTTTTTCAAAAAATATAACTTTTTCTTGTATACAAATAAAATTTAACATACCACTTTTCAAGTTAATCATAGCATAATTATAGGTTTTTACATTACCAATTACTATTATCAATTTGTCTCAGATTACCAAATTAAATTTATACGTGAAACCTATTTTATCAGTGTCATTGTGTATTTTATGAGAGTTTGGTTTCACACGATTGTACAAGATTTTAATAAGTAATAAACTTTGCTTTTCATTTACATGAGGTATTTTAAGAAGTTATGGATTTTTTTGGTATATGATGAAAATATAAATTGGTTTAAACTGTGAATATTAGCATATTTTAATGTTTTATATCAGAATCTAAAAATATAATTTTGCCTGCCTTTATGAAAACAAAAAATATAGTAACAGTTGGAATATTTTACAAGTTTTATCCTGATTTTTATGGGAATTGAGTTATACACGATTTAACGAGATTTTTTTAAAGAATATAGTGATAGTGCTTTTAATAGTATACCCATCAATAGTTTTCATTTTTTCTCAATTTTTATGTACAAAAACTTTACTTAAATATTCAGAGAATGCTGTCATGTTAAAAGATCTTATATTGTGAAATAGCCTAATTAATTTTACTCTCTTTACGAAGATAAAAAAATAATACATTGTGACATCTTAAACTAAACTGTACATCTAAAATTAAACTTTATTAGTTTTAACCTGCCTTACACTACAGTTTTTAAAAAGGATTTTACACGATTTTTATCAGTAAGATTTTGAATCAGTGTGGCTGTTTTTCAAAAAATATAAGTTTTGTTTCTTGTATAAAAATAAAATTTAACATGACCTGTAGTTTTTCAATCACAAATTGATATCATCAATTTGTCTGATTTGACCAAAATAAACTTACACATCATAAAACATTTTATCAGTGTCATTATGCATTTTATGAGAGTTTAGTTTTACAAGATTCTACAAGGTTTTAATAATTAATATAATTTGCTTTTTAAATTTGGTAATTCATCTTTTTGTGGTATACGATGAACATATAACTTGATTTCACAAGTTAATACTAGCATATTTTAAGGTTTTATAAGACAATGTAAAAATTTAATTTTGCCTGCCTTTATCAAAACAAAATATATAGTAACATTTGGATATAGTAACAGATACAGTAACAGCTTTTATCCTGATTTTCATGGAAATTGAGTTATATACGATTTAACAAGATTTGTTTGAGAATATAGCAGAGGGTTGCGCCGACTGACTTTTGACAAAATTTTTTCTTTGGAACATGTTTTCTTCAAACCTTTTTTTTTTAATTTTTTGTTCGAAAAAATTTCTTTACTCCACCCTATGCAATATAAAATTAGTATTTTTCATTACCTCCTCCTAACAATTTTTCATACAGTAACATTAATTAGTCAAAAGGTATCACCTTTTTGTGGTATACGATGAACATATAACTTGATTTCACAATTTTATACTAGCATATTTTAAGGGTTTATATCACAATAAAAAAATATAAATTTGCCTGCTTCTATCAAACAGAAAGTATACTAACAGCTGGAATATTTTGCAAGTGTTATCCTGATTTTTATGGGAATTGAGTTTTACTCGATTTAACGAGGTTTTTTAAGGCTATAGTGATAGTGTTTTAATAGTATACCCATTAATAGCTTTACTTTTTTCTCATTTTTACGTAAAAAAATTAAAATAAACTTTACAATGTTATGGGTCACAGGATCGCCAAATAAGTACTTGATACTTATTGAATAATATATATTTATTAGTCGAAGATTACTCAAAAGTTGTGACAAAAGGGTTGTACAAGACTCGTGATAGACAAGACGGGTTGTAAGAGACTGACTCACTAACTTCGAAGACCGACCCGAAGGGAGTGGTAGCGTATCGATTAGGGCTTCCAGAATCTTCTACTAGTCATACAAGCTACAACGTGGTACATTGTATTGATTATTCTACATATATATAAAGATTATATAGCAGGGTACATAACACCCCCCTCTTTAGATATTATTTCGTCCTCGAAATTTTACAAGTGAATCTTTTTTGGTTTCAACGCTTGAAAAGATGTCTGTAGTTGTATTTCTCGTGGACCTGCTGTATAAGTTACGACACTAGGTTGATTTTCTACTTTATTTTTTATAAAAAAAAGGATAATTTTCTTTGGTATACATTTTGTTATATATCTTAGCATTCCACATTTAAAAAGCGCGTACATAGTTATCAATCCTAATGCTGTATAGCCTAAACGCTGTAACCATTCTGAAGTAGTTTCACTCCAGCTTTTTGGTTTTTTATGAGTAGACATATTATTGAGTATACTTTGGACATCGTTTAGACTAAGTTGAGCTTTTCTAAGTGCATCTATATCAATCCGCCTGGGCATTTGAATTAATCTCTTCTCTAAGTTATCTAAGTTTCCTAGGTTATGTTGCATATCGTAAGTTTCGTTAACAACAATCGTTTTAGTCATATTTAAGTTTTTTTGATAAATGAAGTTTATCATGGTTGCTATATATTTCACAATTTTCGCCGGTGATTAATGTGGCAACTTTGATTATAATTGGTTTGATTTTTTCTCCACATACTAAATCTAGGTTTATGTCTGTTGTGGGGATCACAATATATCCTCCTATTACCGGTATATACGTCTCCTTATGAAGCAAATAAGGAGATTGTGAACATGCTGTTTTTGCATATCTTCTCAGTAAACTTGCTTCACAAGTATTTGTTTCGTAAATTCTTAAATTAGGTTGATTTCTTTTACATATAAAATGTCTATTTATTTGTTTACATTTGTTAATTGTCTCTCTATCAGTCGGTACGTAACTATCTTCGAAGTCAATTATCAAATCATGGTCAGGAATTAAGGAAAGGAATATTTTGCCGAATTTAGTTGGGATTGGAATTATTCTTTTTACGGATCCTTCCTCGTTCTCAATAATTGGGATATTAATTATGTAACTTAATAATCCATTTACAACCGCTATTGAGATTGAACTAATATCGAGAATTTTTTGGTAGTCTTCCCTGAAATGATATTTTGTTCTATGTTAAATTTCAAATTCTTCTAAAGTATTTTTCAAAATTTCAGGTGTTAGAATCTGAGGATGTATAATTCCATATGTTCCATTATTGATAGCATCTATTGCTATATTAATATTTTCGTTGATTTCTTCAATTAGGATAGTTGTTGAAATTAATTTCATATTAATAAAATTATCTTTAGTATTAGAATTTAGTTTTTCAATTGTTTGAGATTCTAATGCAATTTTGTCCTTTACTTCGTGGTCCGTATCTAGTACTATTTTGAGGATTTTTGTTTGGTTATGTAAAACGGAAACGATATTCTCATTGTCGGTATATAATTTATCAAATTCTGAATTTATTTGGTTTAAATCTGATTCAGTCAGAGTTCCAAAAAGGTTTTAGAAATATCACCTATGAAATTAGCTAATCCTCTTTTTATGTCTTTATTAATTTATTACGTCTACGTTTTATTAATCTTATTTCATTTTTCGCTATACATTCATTTTCCCATGTCTTTTCTATTAAATCAATTGTTTATTCAATGGCTTGAAATCTACTTTCAGTTGTGGTTAAATTGATTCCTATAATTAATTTTCAGTTTTCATGATAAAGGTAAGCTTTCCCAATTTCCTCCATGTAAATGTTTCCATAGATTTCTTGAAGGACAAAGTTTGCTTGTGTTGTCGTTATCAGCATCCATAATAGCAGAATCATTATTTTTCTGAAACATAAAATGGCATCACTTGATCAATATGAAGTTGAAGAGTTTTGTCTTCAAATTTAATTCTCAAATTATTATTTGTTGTAATTCCTGTAACAATTCCTGGACCTTTCCAACTTGGGTCTAATTTATTCTGTTTTGTATTATTCTTCCATTTGACTTGATCTCCTATTTTGTAGACTGGATGGCTTTTTACTATATTTTCATCTAAACGTTTCTTGGTCTTCTCTTGTTCAATTTTAATTCTTTCTCTTGCTCTCTTAATGATGTTGTCGTGTTTGATTTTTTATTTCTTTATTAAATCAGCATAAGTAAGCGTTGGTGATCTTGGTATCGCCGATGGGATATTAGGATCTCTTCCGAATGTCATCTCAAAAGGTGAGAAGCCTGTACTTGCATTTTTCATTGTATTAATTACAAATGTAATGAATTTCAAATTTTCATCCCATTGTTTACCATTATCTTCCATTGATGTTTTAATGAGATTTTTTAAAGTTGAATGCATTCTTTCTATGTTACCATTTGCTTGTGGATGGAAAGATGTTGTTTTTATATGTTTGATATTTAATGCATCCTCAAATTGTTGCATTAATTCCGATAGAAAGTTTGTTCCTTGATCAGTGAGCATTGTTTTAGGAGCTCCGAATGTATATATATAATGATCAATCATACTTTCAATTACGGTTTCTGCAGTTTCATTTTTCATAGGTATTAGAACTGTATACCTTGTTAATGTGTCTTGAATACTTAAAATGTATTTGTTACCTAGTTTTGTTTCTGGCAGAGGACCAAAAACATCTAACGCGGTTTTCTCGTTAGGGTTAGTAGGTGTGTCTGGAATGATTGATTGTGCTTGATTAGTGACTCTTGTGGTTTTTTGCAATTGGCAAATAGGGCATGTTTTTACGTATTTCTTAATTTCTTCATCCATATTCATCCATTCACCACTTTCTCTTGCCGTTTGAATTGTATTTTTCTCTCCAAGGTGGTTAGCGTGAGCTTCTTTAATGATGGTTTTCCTTTCTTCTTTAGTTAATTCTCTGGTTTTATTAAAACATATATGGAATCCTATTTCGGGGTAATAATTAGATAAGTATTGTAATATTTCCAAAAGAGTTTCTTTTTCTAATGGTGTAAAGGTTGGGTCACCAAAAATCAATCTTACTATTGTCAATCCTCTATCTCTAAATTCTGTTATCAATAATCCTAAATAACGTATCCAATTTTCCTCATTATACTCGGGCATGCATGCTTTATTTATTGATTTCCAAAGTTTTCCTTCAGCGTTTGGTTTAATTTTAACTCTATTGTTCGTTACTGGGTTTTCTTTCCATTCTAAAAATCCTTTATATAGTTGGTTATCTTCTTCTTCTTCTCCTTCTTCTTCTAATGGTTCCTTCATTTTTACCTTTTCCTTATCTTCTAATACTCTTTGTTCGGTAATCATAGATTTTTTCAATACGGGTTCTTCACTATTACTTTCAGTATCAGAATCACTACTGTCTAATGGTACCGTAGTATCTGAATCATTAACTGTTTCTTGATCTTGAAGTGAGAACAGTCTTGAAAGACAATCAGCTGCTTTGTTTTCTTTTCCTTTTACGTACACTATCTCGTACTTATATTCTTCGAGTCTTAATCTACATCGAAGTAATCTTGAACTAGGGTCTTTTACATTATGTAACCAGACTAAAGCTTTATGATCGGTTTGTATTTTAAACTTGGTTCCTAATAGATAATGACGTAATCTTTTACAAGCCCAAACAATCGCTAATAATTCTTTCTCAGTTGTGCTATAATTCTCTTCTGCTTTATTCAATGTTTTTGAAATAAATAAACATGGATGTCCTTGCTGCGATAATACAGCTCCTAATCCATGATTTGAGGCGTCTGTTGTAAGTGTAAATTCTTCTTTAAAATTTGGGAATCGTAATACTGGTGCATTGCATAAAAGTTCTTTTAATTTTTCAAAGCTTTCTTGGCATCTAGGTGACCAATCGAATATTACTTCTTTTCGTATTAAGTTGGTCAAAGGTTTAGCTATGGTGGAGAAGTTTTTTTAAAACTTTCTATAGTATCCAGCGAGTCCTAAAAATGATTGTACTGTTTTGACTGTAGTAGGCGTTTTAAAGTTTTGTATAGCTTCTGTTTTTGCTGGTTTGGGTTTAACTCCATTTTTTGTTATTAAAGGACCTAAATATTCTAATTCCGGTCTGAGGTATTCACATTTAGATGGTTCTAATCGTAATCCTAATTTTTTAATTCTTTCAAAAATTTCAATTAAGTTCTTGTTATGTTCATCTAGTGTTTTACCGAATACTACTATATCATCAATGTAGATAAAGCATTTCTCACTTACAAGTCCTCTAAACGCATTATCCATCATACGTTGAAAGGTAGCTGGGGCATTCTTTAATCCAAAGGGCATCCTATTATATTCAAAGTGTCCTTGTGAAGTAGAAAAAGCTGTATATTTTTTTGATTTCTCTTCCATCGGGATCTGGTGGAAACCAGCACTCATGTCAAACGCGGAGAAGAATTTAGCTTGACCTAAATGATCTAGTACATCGTCTATCACTGGAAGAGGGTACGCGTCCTGATCGGTATCTTTATTGACCTGTCTATAGTCTACCACCAATCTCAATTTGTTTCCCTTTTTGGGGACTACCCACAATGGTGAGTTGAATGGTGATTCTGAATGTCTTATTATTCCTTTATCTAATAATAGTCTTTGTGTTTCTCATAAAGCAAATTCTCTATGTTTCTCGGGTAATTTGTGTGATCTAAGGTTTATTACCTTACCTGAATTTAAGGTGATCTTGTGTTCGGTTAACGTTGTGCATGGTAGTGGGTCTGTGTCTAAAGTAAATATTTCGTTGTATTTGACTATTACTTTTTTGATTTCTTCTCTGATTTGATTTTCAATGTGATCTAGTTTTGAAATTTTTAATAGTTCGATTAGTCTTTCCGATCCTATTTTGTTTTCTTTTTTAGAATTATTAATCTGATCCCTTGATTCAATCGCCATTATTCTTTCGTAATTTATATTTTTTGGTACTTCTATGGGTTTTGTATTATAATTAAATATTGGTAGAGTTATTTTATTATTTTTTATTCGGTAAATACCATCCGATATTCCTTCTTGATTTTCTATCCAAACGTCCTGATTATTTTCTTCTGTTCTAATTTGACAAACTAAACTTCAATGTTGTGCGATGTATTCTCCGTCGTCATGTAATGGTAGCTTTTTATTTTCTAAAATTAAATAATTTGTAGTTAATGAGTATCTATCGAATTTATTAAAGAATGGTAATCCTGTTATGCCTTCCTCTGGTAAGGGAAAGTCATCATCGATTATATGGAAAAGGTGATTCTTTCCTAAGTAATTAAGATGTGTTGCACTGTTCGATTGATGTTTATCATTTCCCATTACGAAGTTGTTTATAAATCGATGCGTCGGTTGATTTAATGGTAGAGCTGATTCCTTAATTAAATTAATTGAGGATCCTGAATCTACTAATAATCTATATTTTCTTCAGTCGGCTCTTCTTCCTTGTACGGATTGCAATCGTCCAGATATTGCTGACATTCAGCATTCTCTTCGTAATCTATCTGTTCTTGAATTTCTTCTTGTGTCATGTCCTCGGATTCTAAATAATTTTCCTCTTCTTGGTTCTCCGAAGAGTCTATATCTTTTGTCATTCTCACTTGAGTTTGAGGTGGTCGTTTCGGGTTTTGGGTATTCTGAAAATTTTGGGGTTTGGCATAACATTGTGTCGCCAGATGTCCTATTTTCCCGCATTTATAACATTTTATTTTTAACCTATCTGCTAAGGGCATATTCTGATTTGATACTTTGAATGGCGTTGTGTTTGCTTGAGGCCTTGGTGTAGATGTTAATATTTGTGGTCGTGAAAACTGAGTTATAGCTTTATTAAATGGTTGCGAACGAATGGGTTGCGCTTCTCGTAGCCATATATCCATCTCTACTGCCGAATTTTGTACTTCCGTCAAACTAGACGGTTTTTGAGCTTTAACCTGAAGTCCTATTTCCCTTTTTAAATTTAACAAATACCGTTTTAAACATTCTCCGTCTTCAATGCCTAGTGCAATTCTTCTTTCTGTCCTATTCGTATGCTCTCCTTGCACAGCATATTTTAATTCGTTTACTACTTCTCGAAATCTTAAATTAAAATTTTGAACTGATTCTGTCTGTCCTTGTTTAATGTTTTCTAATTTAGACCTTAATGCAGATACTGATCCTAGCTGTGATAAATTTTGTCGTAATGCGTTGTATAATTCATCAAAAGAATTTATTCTTGTATACCTAATTCCTTTCTCAGCGTTACCTTTTATTTTTTCGGCTATAATAAAATCTAGTAAAAGGTCGGGTTGACTACATTTTTTCTTTCCTCTTTTTATGGATTTTATAAAGTCTTCTATACCTATATCGTCGTAGTCGTTTATTTCTTTAATGGTTCTAATTATTTCCTTGGCGGTCAGTAAATCGATTGAACCGGAGGGTGGTGCCGTTGGAGGGTTGTCTGAATTATTGATTACGCGAAGTGGGTTAGGGTCACGCGGTATACGTCTTTCCTTTCCCTCTTCATCCTCACTCTCGTCGCTAGTAATGTCAGGGTTATCTGTTACGATCTCCCCTTTAAATCCTAAAGACTTCCCTATCTTTTGAATCTCTGTCATTCACCTTTCATTCTCCCCAACTAAAACGCTCATATGAACCATTATTTGATTCATTGTAGACTCCATTCCGTCCATTCTAGTTATGAATAATTTTAATAATTCCTCGGTAGTCACATGAGTAGGAGATTGGGACCTGGTAAGAAATTTTCTCTTTGACTTATTTTGCCTATGATTTTCTTCTCGATGATTAACGTGACAAGTTTTTCCCGTTTAAATAATAAGATTATCTGACAGGGCTAGACCCACGTGCAAATAAACTTAGAGTAGATTTTTTGTTTTTTGAGGAACACAGAGGCCAGGGAGCACCATGAGCATGTGTACCGTCGCAAGCCTGAGGGTTACAATAGTTAACGTACGAAAATTTATAACATTAATGCTATAAATTTTCCGTTAATCAATTAACCCGTACAATTTTTCTATCTTAAAATGAACACTTCTTATATTTAATCTTCTTTACTTACAATATCTTCTTTTTGTTTTGCACCTTTTTCTTCGCTCAGTCGTTGACTTACCGCCGACCAACCCCCGCTGGGCGCTGGCTCTTCCTGCAAGATGGAGACCGTAGACTCCTGAGGAAATCAATACTTTCTGGGCGTTGGCTGCTGCGTTGTGGTTCTGCGTTGATGCTCTGTAGATAGGCCGTTGCCTCTTCCACCTGTTTGCGGGCTTCGTTCTTTTCAATTTTCTTAGAATTTCTTATTCAATTGTTTCCCGTAGTATAGTGCCCTACTTGGTTCAGACACTACCAAACAATAAATAATACTTTTCTTTTTCAAAATTTCTTTCTTCTTTTTAAGTTTTTAATATCTTACTTTTTTTGGTTTTCGGGTCGCCCGTAGGTAGATCCGGAGTCTTCTTGAGTTCCGTGGAACTCTCCTCGTCGTCTTGGATTCTTGTCTCTTCTTTTTTTTTCTCTTGAATTCCGTAGAATTCTTATCTTTGTCAAAAATTATTTCCGTAGAAATCTTCCTTTTTGTATTTCGTAGAATGCACAGTTCCTTTTCAAGTTCGTTTCACGATGATCGGACTTTTATGTGATATCCTCCTTTTGTCCATTCCGTAGAATACGAGGATTCGAAAAGCCGATCCTGGCAGGATCGCCAAAAATGTTATGGGTCTCAGGATCGCCAAATAAGTACTTGATACTTATTGAATAATATATATTTATTAGTCGAAGATTTCTCAAAAGTTGTGACAAAAGGGTTGTACAAGACTCGTGATAGACAAGACGGGTTGTAAGAGACTGACTCACTAACTGGAACACCGACCCGAAGGGGGTGGTAACGTATCGATTAGGGCTTCCAGAACCTTCTACTAGTCATACAAGCTACAACGTGGTACATTGTATTGATTATTCTACATATATATAAAGATTATATAGATTATATATATAGATTATATACCAACAGCCATACCACGCTGAAAAAACCAGTTCTCGTCAGATCACTGAAGTTAAGCAGCGTTGGGCGCGGTTAG
>CAKNYM010044601.1:2971-52552 GCA_932195095.1 Andricus curvator | reverse complement strand
ACCAAAAATGAATCGTTTTTCCTATTTTCCAAGCAAACTGTTGTTTTTATGTGAAAAAGGAATAAACCCTTTTTTATAGAGAACAAAATTCTGCACATTTTTTTATGAAACCCTAATTTTATTAAAATTAACCGTTTCCGAAATAAACGCAAAAAACACACAATGGCCACTATTTTTTATTATAAAATGTTTAGCCATTGTTTAATCGATTTAGATTTTTTATATAATCATTAACAGCCTATGGAGAAGGGGTTTTGCTAATATTCAGCCTGTTACCATTTTTTTCCTTTATAAAACCCTTCGTTGCCTGGCCTATGAGGTATAGTTGCACCTAACGCTGGGGTAGCGGTTTACCGGCCGGGCTGTAGTCTACGCGGAGTAAATTCCATCGCGCCTGCAAATTAAAACATCAACAGTTTGTTAACTACTATTCCAATTGAGCTAAAACTTTCGAGAAAACTTCCTTAAACCTTTCTGAACAACTTTCTCGCTGACAGTTTTCGCTTGCTCAAAATTCGCTCGACTCCCGAAACGCTAGAAGTTCTTTGTACACGAATTATGCACCGTCTTGGAACAACATTATTAACAATTTTTTAAATAAACATTTTGAACTTTTGCTGGCGTCATCGGTCGCAGAACATGGTAATGCATATTTTTGACAAGTTTTATTACAAAATATCAAAAACCTGACATTTTGTGGCGAGTTGAAGTGAAAAAAATCAAAATATTTTGTTCAAAGAAAAAAACAGTTTTTCGTAAATAATTCAAAAAATAAAAAAGCTACAACTTTTTTTATGAAAAGAAAGAGATGCGAAATTAAATTTTCACTCAGGATGTATATTTCAAAAATTAAAATTGAATACTTTGGTTTCAAGAGCTCAGGGGCCTCCCCACTCCAGCAAAATAATTCTATATCTCTCCTTCTTGCATCCGACCCCTCAATTTCCGGCGTAAACCTCAATCTATACCCAACCATAACCAACCTTCGCGTTTGGTTTTGTGCTTCTCATGCGTTGTTCAGTGTGAAACGATTTTATAAAAAGGCAAATAAATATGACTTTTGTGTTCCACAGCACTTATAAGATGACATATCATATTTCTAAATAGGTAGGAATAATTTCTTGTTGTAATATGAACGTATTTACTGCATGAAACTTACAAAAGCAATATCAGACTGTTTTAGGTTATGTCAGCTTCCAAATACTAACTTATATAGTTTCATTTATTTCTTTATGTTTTCAAGAAAGGTTTCCTATCAGATTTGAATAAATGCATTCAAAGAACAAGAATACATTACTTTATTTTATATTTAAGTTAAATTAAAAACACGCGTTAAAAATGGTCAATCATCCCTGTTGAATAAATCCGCGAGGAAATCCGCGTATTTTTTGCGGACGAGGAAAACAGGAGGAAATCCGGGAGTCAGACAATTAATCCTCGCGAAAATAACACGAAGATTTTTTTTATAGGGATATCACAATTATGTCAATCATTTCTTTTAATGCTTTAGATATTTTTCTCAAAATGTAAATTCGAGGGGCTACATGTCTAAGATCAGCGAGGAAGAATATGAAGACCAGCTTTTAAAATTCTTACGTCGTGGTCCAAAGATTGCAACGAAGCAAGTTTATTTTGTTCCTTGTAGTTGGATATCGTACAACACAAAGAAAGGCAAATTACAGGCCAAATTCATGCCGCCTCCGTACACTGCAGAAAACTGCAAGTTTTCGGCTGATATAGTGCGAAATAAAGTAGAAACCTCCTGAATCGTGGCCAGTATTTTAGGTGGTAATAAGAGGAGGCGCAAGTAAGTGAATTAACATACATCAATAATGTTCCTGGACTGACTGGTAGAAGAAAAAATATTTTCTTTAATTCTATATATATTAATGTATCTTTTAATTTAATTTATTTAATCTTTCGCCTTAAATTGTATTTCTTTATCATACATTCATTATAATTTTAGAAATCCAAAGCCTTCACGACGAAGCTTTTTTGCGAAAATATCTATGGCCTCAGATGAAGACAGCTGAAGCGAAAGGAAGAATTGGAAATATCTACGGGCAAGAAGAAAACGAAAAATGAGAAATCGATAAAAAAAATCACAAGATAAGAGACCAGCGTCACTCAACCTACATTACCGTCGGAAATTGTCGGGGATAAAGTTCCGAATAGGTGACCCAGATAACAAAATGCGAGCAATATGCGACGCATTATGCACGCACGTCGTGCCGATCAACACGCACGAGATGCACTCACCAACGCAGACATATGTGTCATCAATTGAGACGCATATCGCTCGCATGTCGTGCGGGTCACGCGTGCGACGCATATCGCTCGCACGTCGTGATTAGTTATGCTCTAAAAATAATAAATGATGTAATATTAATCTTTTTATATTTTAATTTGAGACATTTCATCAAATAAATTTTGAATTGGACTTCGAATTTGCACTTTTCCCAATCAGTTACTAGAGATTTTCTATCATTAGAAAGAGTATATTGTTTTAGGTTTAAAAATTCATAAAATTTTTTATGATTAAAAATTGATCTAAAAATCAAAGCGAATTAATTAAGAGGTTTAGAAACAGTTGAACGTATAGTAAATTATTTTGCTTTACCATAAAAAAGATAGGATAGGTTTTATACTTACTGGTTATAGGTTTATATTTACTATTTTTTCGATTGCACTTACCACAAGTCTATTAATTTTCGGAATGCCGGATATAAAACACGATAAACACGATAAAACACGATAGTAAAATTCTTCGACAGATGCCAAAAGATGCTGAAAACACTTTTACGGACTTTTACAAAATCTAACGATGGTCAGGCGTCATCAAGTTGATAGCGTGTGTGAAAGGTAGACTGTCGTGTAGAAGGAAAACGAACCTGACGAACGGAGACGGAGATAATATATACGTATTACACGACGCGCCACTGATCCGCGCGTTTTACAAATATTCAAATTCGCACATATACTAATTCTATGTGATTTTGATGTCGGAAATTAAAATTTATGTGAAAATAAATTAAATTTTTAACTGCATATCATTTTTAATATTATTCGATCATTCTTCATAAATATTACAAATTAAAAGTGCAAGGAAAAAATAAATTTCACTTGAAATTTATTTGCGATTAGAATTATTGAAATTTTTTAATTTATACCATTGTATGTAATACAAAAACAAGTTGAAAAATAAATTCAATTGATTAAGAAATTTTTTTAATATAAGTTAATTTTCACGCATCTTCATGATGACGAAATGCGACTCATAAAGCTCGCAGCATGTGCCCATGTTCCGTGCTAGCGAAATGCGACTCATAATGCTCGCAGCTAAGTGGCCATCATATATTGCTGGCGAGATGCACGCATTCTTGCATGCATTGCATGAGAATCACGAAATGCGCGTGACGTGCGTCGCACGCATTGTTATCTGGGTGAACCCTCCGATTTCGTTGAAACCACGTATACTCATGTATTTTGATGCGCTGATTACGAAAATCATAGTGAAATTTTTTTGCCTAAAACCATTACGAGCTTCGCTCGCAAGTTTGAGCGCGCCTAGGGCGCTAACCTGTTGGATCTCGCGCTTCGCGGGCTAATACTCTCTTAGTAAGCTTCATCGTTATGACCTGCTTTTGGTTTAATTATATCGGTTTTACATAAAAAGAAGAACTAATTTACTTAAGGTTCTATCGACCTTAAGGAACACATTCTCATCAAGACACTCGCGCTTCGCGCTCGATATTTGGTTTAAAAATTATGTAAACCTCGCGCTCCACGCTCGTTTCTGTAAATAACCAAAGTTTTGATGAGAATGTGCCCATTTATCGGGCTGATTTTTTCACTGTTAATGTTCTTTTTTACGAACAAAACAAAAACATAGCATCTTTTTGACTAAGGTGAACTTCATGACCATTTCTCTACGTAATTTTTTTTGTATTATCAGTTGCAAAGCCTTGCGAAGTCCAGTATTTTTATTGAACGAGTTCAGAGAAGCCTTCTGCATAAAACGTTGAATTCGAAATATAACCTCAAAATTCCAACTTCTCCTTTTACAAAAATAGTGCTAAAGAGCGAAAAAATATCAAATTATAATATTTGTTGACTGAAATGAGAAACTCATATCTTTAGGTTAGAACCTGGATCCAATACAATACAAGACAATACAATTAAATACACCATAAAATTAGTATTGAATACTTACTTTCGTTGCTTTCGTTTTCATCACGTAACTGCGGTACGTTGCTGATTGCACGATGTTTTGCGAACTCGCGGTGTGCTTCTTAATTTTGGCATTTATTAATAATATGCTAACAATAAATGATACGCTTGAACACTCCCAGCACATTTGCTAAGCAATACCTCGAAGGAAAACAAAAATTCAGGTTATGTTCGTGGTTATGTGACATCTAGCGCATATAACTTAAGATGGCGCTGCAAAGAGGCTAGATCACGTCACAGTACATAGCCCGGTCTGGTACGAGTCAGGGCCACAGAATTCTTCCTATCGGGACCAAAGATTACGCATCGGATTAGGCTCTAATCGGTAATCGATAATATATATGGCGATTTCTGCACGGGTTTCTATCTATTTTTAATAATTATTTACAAATATTCGTAGTTATAATTCTAGAGTACATTATAGAATACTTCGAGGCGGCACTCATTTAATTTCTTATACTTTGTGCCAGCCTGTGTATGATACGTATTTCGTTCGACGCTTTTCGTCGATAGTATAAGTAAATGATATGTAATGTAAATGACTCGGAAATAGAATGATTAAACTCATCGGATCTTCGGAACTGGAAATCTTTCAATTCTTTTTTGCTTACAAGGGAAGGTCTTCAGGTGTTCAGCGCCCGGACGGTTATAACCGGTCAAAAAAGATTCCTTGAGGTACCCACAACAAAGTTCAGCCCATCCTAGCCCCTACCTTTTCGATGTTTTTCCACCCCAACTCTGCAAAGTTTTGAATTTTAACCATTTTTATGCGCTTTTTCACATGCAGTTAAAGGCAATTTTTTAGCGTTCGTTTCTCCTCGTTGCAAGATCTTATCTAGTATTGCACTGATAGGATTATCCACACGATTCTAATGTTACTTTTTTATTATAACATCATCTTCACGAAAAATTTAAAGTCTTATTTGATCATCTTGTAAATTCTACGATATCACAGGCCTGCAAATAATGGGGCCATGTCAGTTCTTGGAAAGCGGAGGGTCATTTCCGAAGTAATTTTTTGCGTAGAATCCGAATCCGGGGTCAGAATTGGCCCATCACGTTACAAGATATTCCCAATATGGTGGATTCAAAATTGCGAATAAAAATTTGCAATAATCATACACAATAATGAAAAATGTTTTTAGTTTATACTATATAATAGTTTATATTAATATATTAATATTATATAGTAGTTTATATTCATATAATAGTTTATATTAATTTATCGATACCAAATAAAATCTTTGTAACTGTTCAGATTAAACAGAATTCATTTTGCCCCGTCTCACTTTGGAATTCATTTAGAAATAAATGTTTGTAGCGTTAAACATTTATTTTACCGTTGCCCGTCTAATTGTTATAACAATTTTATTTTTCTCACGCATAAGAAAATCATTCGTATAATATTTTATTATCTAATATAGAAAATTATAACGTTGCAGTTATCATATTAACAACTAAATGATACATAAAAAATTGTACTGTTTACTTTCATGATAATTTTAGTATTACTAGCGATTAAAAGAATTAATCGTAACATGCAGGATGAAAAGGGCAGGGATGAGGAAGATTATTGTTGATCGGTACTACTATATAATATTAATATAGTAAATTAAACTATTATATAGTATAACCTAAAAAATTTTTTCATTATTGTGTATGATTATTGAAAATTTTGATTCGCTATTTTGAAACCACCATATTTGGAATATCTCGTAACTTCAGATTAGCGTAACTTTGAGAAAAAGAATCGTAATTGCACTCTAAAACTCTTACATTTAAGAGTAAGATTAGTACTAGCAATAAATAATGTAACTTAAGAGAAGGACCAAAGAAAATGTTGTGCATTCTGTATATGACCTTAAAAGTAGCCAAAAATGCTATTTTTGGTTGCATAACCTCAAATATCTCAAAATCTTGACGTGATGGGCCAATTCTGACGCCAGATTTGGATTCTACGCAAAAAAATTACTTTGTAAATAACCATCCGCTTTCCAACAATTGATATGACCCCATTATTTGCAGGCCTGTGATATCGTAGAATTTACAAGATGATCAATTAAGAAGTTAAATTCTTCATGAAGATGATGTTATAATAAAAAAGTAACATCAGAATCGTGTAAAGAATCCTCAAAAACATAAATGATAACTTATTAGTGCAATACTAGATAAGATTTTGCAACGAGGAGAAATGAACGTTAAACAAATTTGCTTTAAATGCATGTGGAAAACCGCATAAAAAATGGTTAAAATTCAAAACTTTGCAGAGTTGGGGTGGAAAAACATCGAAAAGGTAGGTAGGTAGCAAAACTACGAATCTATCTGAAATCTTTGTAAAATACATAATCGAAATCTGTGAAATCTTTTAAATCTATCCGAAATCTTTGCGAAATATTTGAAATCTTTGTGAAATCTTTTAAATATATCGGAAATCATTGCGAAACCTGTGAAATCTTTGTCATTCAAAACTTTGTGCAATCTTTGAAATATTTGGCAATATGATTTTCATAGCTATACTTGCTATACTGTAATTTTATACTGTTTTAAATCTAAACGAACTATTCTAATTAATTTTCATATAAAATACTATAGCCAGCATGTCAAGGAAAACTTACAAATCGTTTGCGTCATTCTTCGTGGCTCTGTATTTTTTTCATTGAAACTTTGAAGTTTCTCAATTGTTTTGAAAGGCAAGTTTAAATCATATTGTTGAGCGAAACTTTTTCTGAAAGAATAATTCAAAGAGACCATATTTGCAAACATATTCTTCAGAATTATTTAATTTTCCCTTATATCCCTTACTTCTGTTCTCAGGAGTTTCAGTTCTTTTAATACTAGGCACACTAAACAAAGATAATTAAATAACAAAAGAAGTTTCATCTTTAAAAATAGCGAAGTAAATTTGAAAACAATAAAACATAAAGATTGATTTACATTTTTGGATCGATGTTTTGGCCGAGGGAATTCATGTGAATTCAAGTGACTTCACGCCAGTGACTTCAGCGAAGGTGTACACCTGACTTCACGAGTTGTTACCCCCTCGGTTTGGCTAATCTTTTTGTTGTATTTAGTTTAAAAAAAATTATTTTCTTACCTCTGACATTAGAGGTGTCAGAGGAGGGAGGTCTTGTAGTTCTTATTTGAGAAGAAATGCTACTTTGTGACAATTGTGAGTCGGGTTTTAATGCGCTTACATTTTTGTATTTTTCATTTGACGTTCTAGACTGATGTATTTTTATTTTTAAGCAATTTAAATAGCAGGTAAAAGAGCATAAAAAAATTTGAACAGAATATTCGCGGTCTTCAGTACTTTTTGTGGATTGACTCCTCTTCGTTGTGTCGCGACACTGATCATTATTTTCACTCTCCATTGCAAATTGTGGTTGCGTTCTTCTTTTACCAAAGTTGGTAACATGTAAATGAGGATTGTCTTCCTCAGAAACAAGATCATCAGTTATATCTCCTTCGTCTGCAACATTATAATAGCGTTAAAACAGTTCTTATTAGAAAAATGTATATTTTTCCATCAATAATATACATATTAATTTTAGAATATCACTAGAGCTTCATACGCGCGCGACCAATTTATTTACATGTAATTATTTTATTTGGAAATAAGGTTCAATAAAATACCATGAAATTAATTTTGACTTCAATAATTTTGATTTGTACAAGGCTTCGCATGGATATCCTCACACGATGCAGAATAAATAATTGTGCAACTCTAAACATTTTCATGCAATTTTGGGAAAAAACCTATAAAATGTAAATGATCTCGACGCGAGAAGAGTCCAGATGTCAAGCCATTTCGAGCGCGCATAGCACTCGGATGGATGACCATCTACGACGTATACGACCGAGTTGTGTATGTCGAGCAGGAGGTTTAACTGGAGGGTTTCTTCGACAAATTGCCAAACCCTTAATTTGCTCATGAAAATATTCAAAATAATTAATAAATCTTGGAAATTTGAAGAGCATAATAGAAAGAAGTCATCAAAAAGATATTCGTAGTTAATTCTGTAAAAAATTTGTTTAGGAAAATTATTTTAAAAATTAATAATTCTTGGAAATTTGCAAATCATAAAAAAAAGTCATCGGAAAGATATTCTTAGGTACTTCTGTAAACAAATTTAGTCCATTTGTTGAAAAATACCCAAAACTCTGTTCGTGGAAAAATGGCCAAACTCTGAATTTGTTTGTGAAAATTGTTTAAATAAATAATAATTCTTGGGAATATACCAAGCATAGAAAAAAGCCACCGGAAAGATATTCTTAGTTGACTACGTTTTCTTTAAAGATAAATGAGCCAAGGGTAAACACATTTTTTTAATTTTCTAAACTTCTTTAAATTCAAAAAATAATTCAAATTTTAATGTTTTCTAATAAAAACAGCACAGGTGAATTCATATTTTCAATTGTTTAAGATTCAAATAATAGATACAATCAGAAGGAAGTTATATTCTTTGAAAATGTAACCGAAAGTTAAATAAAATAAAATTATAAACGTTCATAATTTGTTATTGTTAGTTAAAATTATAAGGATGTAATCGCCTTTGAAAATGTAAATGAAAGTAAAATAAGACAAATTTCTAAATGTTCATAATTTGTATTGTTTATTATTCTAATAAAAAAAATTCTTTTCGAAAACAAAAGGAAGGCTGTATAACTTCAAAAAGAAATATTAGAAAATGAGTCAAAATATTAATTAAAATTGTAATTTTGTCTTTAAAAATAATTAGTCCAGAATGAAATCATATTTTGAATTGCGTAATATTTGAAAAAGAGTTTAAATTTGAAAGAAGTCACAGTCTTCGAAAATGTAACGAAATTAAAAATAAAACGAATTTCTAAATATTCATAAATTTAAGGCTATATAATTTGAAAAATGAATATTAATAAGTGAGACAAAATATTAATTACAGTTGTAATTTTTTCTTCAAAAATAAGTAGCCCAGGATGAAATCATTTTGAATTGCTTAAGATTTCAAAAATAGTTTAAATTTGAAAAGTCATAGACGTTAAAAATGTAACTAAAATAAAAATAAAATGAATTGTTAAATATTCATAATTTTTTCTAACTAAGAGATTTTTCTAACAGTGAGGTAATTGTCATGTACGAGAACTTGTGAAAGTTGTTGCAAAAGTACTTAAGACAGATTTCCAGGATTTCCCTAACCTGCGGCCACCCTGATTAAAGAGACGTGAAAATAAGTTATTTATAAAATGGTTAGGTTTTAATTATTCTTACAATATTTAGAATAGATAAATAGATCATCTAAGCCTTTTTTTAATAAACTGTTAACAGACAAACAAAATGTAATCTTTACATCGATTTCAGAGTAATCTTGACCTGTAACAAAAATTACCTTCTCGTGTTAAGATTTACCCACCACATTGGAAATGGTTACCATGTAAAATCTATTGAATCTTGTTTTGTTTCAATGCAAAAATATTCAAGTGTATCTACTTGAAAATTACGGCAACAAAAATTCACTTCCGTTTTTTCTGTGTTAATAATGGCTTTTTTAGGAACAAATTTGTACTAATTTTAAATTGGAACATGACACCAAATGAAGTTACTGCTCAAATAAAAAGGAGAGTTTGATCGCGTATATCAAAAAGATTAAACTAGAGGGTAAGTATACCATTAGGCCATTTCCCTTTCAGGTAGCACGCAACAGCACGCAGTATTCTCGAATGGTCACCCATCCAAGTACTAACCGCTCCCAACGTTGCTTAACTTCAGTGATCGGACGAGAACTGGGTAATTATAAGAAACCAAAAAATCGTATGTATAAACACGGTTTTGAAAAAGGTAACACTGGAAATTGGGTGATGAAAACTTTCATAATTAATCGAATAATAATTCAAAACTAATTACATATATCGTTAAAGACTATCAGGATACAAGCTTATTGCTTGTTAGACATGACATCGACCTTATAGCCTTCTTACATTGAGAGCTATTAGAATTAAACCAAACGAAGTTACCGCTGATAAGAAAAGAACATTATATTGTGTATATCGAAAAAGTTTAAACTAATTAGTAATTACAAGGAACCAGCAGATTTGAGGGAACAAAAAACTTTTGTGTTTTCCTGCTGTTACACTTGGATAAAAGATTTGTTGGGACAACTAATGAATTTGTTGGGACAACTAATAAATTTGTTGGGACAACTAATAAAATTATTGGGATAACGATTTTAGTTAGTAAATAATGGTACTGCTAATTAGTTAATTGTGAAAACTATTTTTGTTACTTGGGACACGAGTAATTGTCGTTAGTATCTAATTACGTAGACTAACAACTTTACACGGAGAGAAAAATCAGCGTTTGAAACGACGCTTATTCGTCGTTTGAAACTGCGAGTCTTGATCGTCGTTCAAAACGACGAGAACTGTAGATTGAAACGACGAAATCGCCGTTCAAAACGACGACACGTATCGTCGTTTAAAACCACGACTCTCGTCGTTTGAAACGACGTGGATCGTGGCTTGAAACGATGATCGCGCTGCAACCAAAAATAAGCGCCGCCCATATGAATATGAAACTGTTAGAGAACATTAGCCCGCGTTGAAAATTAAAATCTTAACTTTGCCAATAGTCGACACATCTCTAAATGGTAAGTCCACTACCCGGGTGGACCAGAACATGCACCAGGTCGTTCAAGGCGTCATCTACGAGAACTTTTAAAACATTTAAATCGTGCTAACAGCCAAAACAACTCCAAATGGTGAGTCGATGCTCCGGGTACCCCGGGTCGTGCACTAGGTTGTTCAAGACGTCATCTACGAGAGCTTTTTTAAAATTTGATTTGCGCCAACAGTCAAAATAACTGCCATTGTTGAGTCGACGATCCAGGTGCACAAGATCGCGCATCAGGTAGTTTAGCACGTATTCTACGAGAACTTTTTGAAAATTTATATTGTTCCAACAGGCAAAGTAACTACCAATGATGAGTCGACGATGCAAGTGCACCGGATCGCGCACCAGGTAGTTTAGCACGTATTCTATGAGAAATTTTTCAAGATTTAAATTGTTCCAACAGCCAAAATAACTACCAATGGTGAGTTAACGATCCAAGTGCACCGGATCGCGCACCAGGTAGTTTAGCATGTATTCTACGAGAACTTTTTTAAAATTTATATTGTTTCAACAGCCAAAATAACTACCAATGGACAGTCGACGATCCGGGTGCACTAGGTCGCGCACCAGGTACTTTAGCATGTATTCTACGAGAACTTTTATAAAATTTATATTGTTTCAACAGCCAAAATAACTACCAATGGACAGTCGACGATCCGGGTGCACTAGGTCGCGCACCAGGTACTTTAGCACGTATTCTACGAGAAGTTTAACAAAATTTAAATTATGCCAACAGCTAAAATAACTGCCAATGATGAGTCGACGATCCGGGTGCACTATGTCGCGCTCCAGGTACTTCGGCACGTATTCTACGAGAACTTTTTCAAAATTTAAATTGTTCCCATAGCCAAAATAACTACCAATGGTGAGTCGACGATCCAAGTGCACCGGATCGCCCACCAGGTAGTTTAGCACTTTTTCTACGAGAACTTTTTCAAAATTTAAATTGTTCCAAATGCCAAAATAACTACCAATGGTGAGTCGACGATCCAAGTGCACCGGATCGCGTACCAGGTAGTTTAGCACGTATTCTACGAGAACTTTTTAAAAGTTATATTGTTCCAACAGCCAAAATAACTACCAATGATGTGTCGAAGATCCAAGTGTACTAGGTCGCGCACTAGGTACTTTGGAACGTATTCAACAAGAGTTTTTTTTAAATTCAAATTATGCCAACAGCCCAAATAACTGCCAATGGTCACACGATGATCCGGGCGCAGTAGGTCGCGCACCAGGTACTTCAGCACGTATTCTAAGAGAACTTTTTTATAATTCAAATGATGGCAAACGGTCAAAATAACTACCTGGTGCGCGATCCGGTGCACCGGGATCGTCGAATGATCATTGGTAATTATTTTGGCTGTTGGAACAATTTAAATTTGAAAAAAGTTCTCATAGAATACGTGCTAAACTACCTCGTGCGCGATCCGGTGCACTTGGATCGTCGACTCACCATTAGTAGTTATTTTGTCTGTTGGAACGATTTAAATTTCAAAAAATTTCTCGTGGAATACGTGCTAAACTACCTGGTGTGCGATCCGGTGCACTTGGATTATCGACTCACCATTAGTAGTTATTTTGTCTGTTGTAACGATTTAAATTTTAAAAGAGTTCTCGTAGAATACGTGCTAAACTACGAGGTGCACGATCAGGTGCACCTCGATTGTCGACTCACCATTGGTAGTTATTTTGGCTGTTGGAACAATATAAATTTTTAAAAAGTTCTCGTAGAATACGTGCTAAACTACCTGGTGCACCATCCGGTGCACTTCAATCGTCGACTCACCATTGTTAGTTATTTTAGCTATTGGAACAATTTAAATTTTGAAAAAGTTCTCGTAGAATACGTGCTAAACTCCCTGGTGCGCGATCCGGTGCACTTGGATCGTCGACTCACTATTGGTAGTCATTTTGGCTGTTGGAACAATTTAAATTTTGAAAAACTTCTCGTAGATGACGCCTTGAACGACCTGGTGCATGTTCTGTTGCACCCGGGTAGTGAACTTACCATTTAGAGATGTGTCGGCTATTGGCAAAGTTTTCACGCGGGTATATAGGTTATAATCGCTGGTTATAATGACACATTTATGCTCGTACGCGCTTCTAAACTGGAGGCGTGGCCTAATTCAGGAATACAAGAGTTTCGTAGTTTCAAACGACAATCCATGTCGTTTCAATCGACGAAGCGATTTGTAGGATGAAACGACGATATTCGTCGTCTCATACGACGATGAGTCGTCGTTTTGGACTACGATGCCCTTTCGTCGTTTCAAACGCTGATTTTTCTCTCCGTGTAGTTTGTCAAAACGACTATCTGTATGTAGTTGAACTTACGAATACAGTCAGTCATTTCTACTGACAAATTTGTAGGTATGAATATTTTCTTTTTGTTATATAGGGACTAATTAAAATAGCCGTCACTATACTATCAAAATCTGAATTAAAAAGATCCCATAGTGGGCACGCGCGCTATATATATATATAATTTAAAAAAAAGGTTTGAACAGCCAACGCAGTGTGCCACTGAGAGCAACTACCATCTAAAAAATGACACCGGCTCCCAGTAGAACCTTGGTAAATCACACTTATCACCACTTTTCACAACCGTGAGATGAGTGGTCACAGGATACGATGAAATCACAAGGACAGGCCGGCGAAACCCTCGTGTGTCTTGAGGACACGAAGCGACCTAAGGATGAGAGCTTTCTGCATCCATCTCGCAAGTGCCTTGGCATATTTTTGGCACGCGGGTATGGCTATATATATATATATATATATATATAGAGAGAGAGAGAGAGAGAGAGAGAGAGAGAGAGAATAGGAATCAACCCTTAGGTCAGGACTTCAGATAAAACTTAAAATTTGTTCAAATTTATTATTTGTTTCCTACCTGCGAAATGCTGCGATGCACTTTGTAGGTTTGGATTTCTAGTATAACTTGAAACTCCTTCGATTTTACAATTTCTTATGCGTGGGGCATTATTCCTCAACTGTCCCAACTTTAAAAGTCATGTTCCTCGATTTTCTTTAAATTCCGGGAATATGTGATTCAAAATCACACAGCAGGTCTAGAAACTCTTCAACAAATTATATAAAAATTTAAGATAAGTACTGATGGTGACGAAAAAATAATATTACTTACACTTGCTCTTAAATCTTGGAGTCGTAGAAAGGTAATGGAAGAATGTGGTGCAGCGGAACGTCAAGCCCGGAAAGCTGACAAATTATTTCAAAAAGATGGAATACTGGCTTTGCCTGGACTCAAGCTAGGAATAAGGAAATAAAAATTGGGTTTTCAAAATTTGCACAACTTAGGCCTCGACATTGCGTTTTAGTCGGATGAAGTGGTGCCCACACAGTTTGTGTGTGTGTGTTTATCACGAAAATGTGCATCTCGTGTTAGATGCAATTGATATCAAGCATCTAACTGAAGGTTCAGATATAAAAATGGATTATCATGACTGTTTAGAGTTAATGATTTACACTAATCCAACTCCTGCTTGCCATTTCAGAAAATGCGAAAATTGTCCTGTCATTTATGTCCTGAAGGAACACCTGACTGAACTTCTGGATGAAAACTGCGTCATTGAGTTAAAATATCAAATTTGGCAAAAAACAGGAGCAATCTGGTAACTGAAGTAGTTGAGACCGATATCTTCATAGAACGACTCTGCGAAAAACTTGTGAACTTGAAATCTCATAAGTTTTGTGCCAAGATGCAAGCATCGTTCATCAAGAATCTGAAAGACACTCTGCTAGTTGGAGTTTTTTTAATCATGTTTGATTTCGCGGAAAATTATACTTACGTTTTTCAAAATGCTAATCAGTCTTCTCACTGGAATAGTAATCAGGCATACATTTTCACAGTAGTTATCTACTACAAAGAGGAAGATGAATTGAAACATGTGAGCATGGTGATAATTTCTGATAATTTACACCATGACACGGTTGCTGTTTATCTCTGTGAAAAATTAATTATTGACAGATTTGACAGATAGCAACTCACATTGTTCAAAAATTCCTTACGTACAGTTTAGTGCAGGTTTCGTATGCTTGGCATTCTTTAGTCTAGTATAGAAATTTTGGTATTATTATCATCATTATTATATAAGAATCTTCATAATTTCTTCCTCTTCTCATCATATAATATTCTGAAACGCCAAACAAGCTTCCACCTACGCATACGCATATGTACGGATACGCGCACACGTTTTCAGGCATTAACTCTAACATTCCACATATTATGCAACACGTTACCGAAACTTCTAGATACTTTGACGTAATATCTTTCCTTCAAGAGCACGTGTCATAAAACCTTCCACAATGTTGGTCAATGTTGGTGCAGGAATCTATAGAAAACTTTAATTATTGAGCCATGACACGGAGCGACACCAAATTTCTGTTCTCTACATTCTAGCCGCAAGTTTGCTAATCGTACGAAACAAGTGGGCCATAACTTTTTTACAACCTTGGTAAATGCTGGTGCAGAAACCTGTAGAAACTAGTCTCATTCTTGAGTCATAACACGGAGCGACACCAAATTTCTGATGTCTACATTCTAGCCACAAGTTTGCTCATCGTACGGGAAATTTGTATCCAGGAACCTCCTTATCTATCTACTTATATGTATTAAACCTTTATTTAATGAATAATAATTATTATTATTATTTAATCATTATTCTCATCAATATAGACGATCTGTCTAGAAACTAGTCTGTGGTGCGCTAGTATCAACTCAAGACGGACTGGACAGAAACAGTACGAAGCTTTTCTACACGGAAGTGCATAGTCATTTGTTTGAAGATACACTCTTTTCTTTCTTGGTTCACGAAAAATACATTTGGCCCTATATCTCAATTCGACTCTGAATGTAATTAAGGGCTTTCTTCTTTTGCACTGCAGTATTTCTTCACGCAGGTTCATTCAACTAGTAAGCCTGTTATGCATCCATTGACTAATAATTATTTGCACGCATATATATATATATATATATATATATATATATATATCTTATAGTCTTGACTAGGTATATACCATTTCGTAGAAAGAAACGTGGAGATCAAGTTTAAAGTCAATGTAAAAAAAAGTGATTGACCAATTTCGCGATTGCAGTAGGTCACACAGTTCTTCGATAAGAGATATTTAGAATCTATTTCATCACAGCCAATAACGATTTTGTTATTACTCAGAAAGACAGCTGCAATCATAAAAACCCAATCATATTCCTCGATATGAGTTGCTAAGTCAGTAGTCAGTTCCTATTACGCATATATACTTTAAGTCCATTCGATACTTTTCCATTCTTCATTGCGTTTTGCTGCAGTAAGAATACACTACAATCTGCCTAATTATGGCTACTCTCAAATTTAAAGAAACATCGCCTTATGTCCAAAAGCAACCTGAAGCACCACAGGAGGATTATTTATATAAAAAGTGAGTATTTAAAATTGAATAAATTAAATTCAGAATAAATTCAAATTTAAATTCTTAGTTAACATCTAACATTCAAATTAACTACGAAATTCTTTGAAATGAAAAAAATATTTTAAAAACCAAGTACCCAACAACCAAATTTAGACACCACATTCTTGAATGTTTTAATATCAATAAAAAAAGAATAAAATAAAAAAGAGGAAAGATAAAGATGGGGCCCTACATATCCTCCTTCTTCTTTTTTGATTTAATCTTCTTTTAATTCTTAATCAAAGAACATTTTATGAAAATATACCAACGTTTCGGTGTTTATTCAACAACCTTTTACGGCAGTAAGAAGAAATTTGCCCAAAAAGTCAAAACCCAAGAGAAAACCAGAATGTTCTCCCCATGAGATGTGACAGGATACTAAAAAATGTGAAAAATTGGTTTTTGTGGCCTTGAAAAAGGAAGACCAAAACTCTGGTCTTTTTTGTTAAATATTTCTTGAATTAAAAAAAAAAAAATCGGGAGAAAAAAAGAAGAAAGGGGATGTGGATGTTGCCTTCTTTTTCTGTACTCTTTTTTTTTTCAAATTTTTAAAATTTTCATTGAGATATTTAAGAGCGTGTTGTCCAAATGTGATCTTCGGATTCTCGTTTTTTTTAATTTCGAAGACTTTCGTAGTTAAGTGAGAATTTGCACTTGTCGTATAATTTTTAAAAATTTTGCATGCAATTTTGGGGAATTTAATTTAATTAATAATTTTTTAATTAATACGCGCTTATGATTTAGGATTACTCTCTAAATTTTAATTAGTAAAATATAACTGATTGTCAGTTAAATTCTACTAATTGCTGTAGCTAGAATTGAGTCACTGACAATTAGTAGAATTCTATTGAGTGGATTAGTAATACGAAAATTACTAATTCAATCAGTTATATGTATGTACCTGCATTGATATAAATGATTGATCGGTTATATTTGTATTGAAGAAATCAGTAAATTTTAAGAGGTTATGTGCCAAATATATTTGCGCACCATTTTTAAATGTGAAACTGTTTAATGTTTAAAATTTGTTCACACATGTAATAATTTCCTATTAATCTATTTAAAGGAAAATTTAAAAATACACTTTAATATTATAAATAATGTTAGAGTATAAACAAAAGCTTAATTCAAAAATTGTTCGTCTATAAATTTATTCTAAGTCTATAATTGATTCACTGCAGTTACGGTATAACTGATTAACTTCAGTTACGGTATTTTTACTGTTAAAATTTGTGAACTTCTGAAAATAACTGATTCATCAATTAAAATTAAGTGACCTGAATGAATTAGGAAAATTTCTAATAATTCAAATTTAACGAGTAGGATTATGATTCGGGTTTCGAACAAGTAGCCGCGCATGTTTAAATCAAATTAGAGGATTTTTCCTCAAGATTATATTTTTGTATCAAACTTATACTTCTGCTGTATATTAAATCTGCATTACTAAAAATTATTATTGTAGAAAACTTTTTCGAAAGTGCTTCGCGAATTCTGTTTAAATTTGTACAAATTATTATTATTTTTTAATTTAATTGATTTCGATTTTCTGTACATTAATTTTTGAAGACATTCGAACCCATATAATATACAATATGGATCATTGATCATTGATTGACAAACATTTTTTTTCTTGATTTACTTCAAAATTTTCGGGTTTTTTGTAAAATTATTTAAACGAATGTTTTCAGATCTCTATGAAATACATCCTTTTTGTTCTGAAAAAGGATGAACAAATGTTTGAAAAATTTAAAAAAATATATTTTTTAGAATCAGAGGGAATTTTTTAGTTTACTTACCAGTGGACTCCATGTAGAATTTTAATCAACCTTTTCGATCATCGAAAATCCTGATTCGTTACTTTTTCCTTGCTATTCACAATTTTTAAAAACATATTTTTTTTACCGAGTTTGGGTGTTGTGTTATCGACATTAACATTTTTCTTTGAATATACCATTAAACCATTTCCCTTCCAGGGTAGGCGTGACACTACCCGATTCGGGTAGTGTTTCTAGGTTTTTCTTGTAGTTATAAATAACTACAAGTGTGGGCTCACCACACCCACGATGTGCCAACAGCACTCATGTCAGTATTCTTGAATGGTCACCCATCCAAGTACTAACCGCGTCCAACGCTGCTTAACTTCAGTGATCTGACGAGAACTAGGTTTTTCAGCGTGGTATGGCCGTTGGCCATACCTAGTAGAAAAACGTTTACGAAAATGCAAAAAACTGCGAACATTTTTGCAGGATGCTACAACTAAATATAATAAATTACAATAAAAATTACAGGAAATTAGAATTTTTGTCTATTTTTCCTATACATTTTGTACATTTGTATACTTTTATACGAGATTTGTTGCATGTTTTTGTATTGTATAGTAATTGTAGTACTTAACAAGAAAGTACAAAAATTTACAATTTTCGCATCAAAATATTTGTTTTGTTTTCGACCTAGGACGACAATTATTTAAAAAAATAATCACTATAAAAGATGTTAATTTTAACTTTAAGCTCTGAAACGTGAACTTTTTGTATTGTTTGAACGTACAAGATTTTTCGTAATAGCAAACACTTGCACAGTTTAACGCAAAATTGCCTCTTTACAGTATTTTAAATATTTTTATATAACACATGCATGAATACGGCCTTTCCTCATACCTGTGAACCGAACTTGAAGATCAGTGTTTCAGCTCATAGGCATGCGATGGCCATTATTTATCTGCGACGTCAAAAATTATGATGTCATAGATATACATGGCCATTACATACCTATGTCCTTGAAAAAGGGTACTTAAGGTCAGCTTCACACGCATAAAAATCATGGCCATACCCATGCACTTGTTGTTACATAAAATATCGTATGAATCATGGAGGAGAGAGACTTTATTCCTCTTTTCGCTCTTGGTGCATAACATACTATATCACCCAAGTTAAAAAAATACTGTTCGAATGAAAAAAGATTAAATTCTTGTATTTTCCTATGAAAACAATTGCAGTTTTCGCACTTATTTGTAAAAAATTTTCCACCAGCAATTTAAAAATGATTTGAATTCACTGAATTTTTCAAAATTAATGTTTGTGAAATTTTGGATAATAAACGAAAACTACCCGATTAGAGTTTTCAACGGTCCAAAATGGCGATACATATTTTTCATGTAGTCTACTAGTAAGCAAAATTCAAAATGCCCACCGATTTTTGAAAATAATTTCTTGACTTTTTCACCTTTTTTCGATTTTTTCGAGAAGGATTATTTTAATGAAAACAATAAAATATGTAAAAACCATGTATTTTTAAGGAATTGAAGACATTTACGTAAACTGTTTTCCAATATAACGGATTATTTAGACAAAATTTCTCAGAAATTTTTGTTTTTGATAGGACCGCAAATTTTACACAGTTCCTTTTTAGGTAACAAAATTAGACCTCACTCTCTTAAAATAAACCAGTGAAATCTCACTGATTTTCAGTGGAATCTCACTGGTTGAAACAGCCAGAAGTGTGTCACTGAAAATCAGTGAGATTTCACTGATTCAATCAGTAGGATTCCGTCACTGGTTTAATCAGTGAAGTTCACTGGTTGTTTAGTACCAGTAGTCATCTGGTCGTACGCGTTGTCGCCCGTCAGCTGGTAAGGTATGAACCTCAGCATGCATCACTTTTGGACAAACCTTTGCATTATCCTTCAAAGACAATAAATTCACAAAAATAAATGAGGATCGGGCTGCAATGTAGTATACCATTAAGCCATTTCCCTTTCAGGGTAGGCCTGACACTACCCGATTTGGGTAGTGTTTCTAGGTGAATAGTTTCTTGTAGTAAATAACTACAAGTTGGGCTCACCACACCCACGATGTGCCAAAGGCACGCAGTATCTCGAATGGTCACCCATCCAAGTACTAACCGCCCCCGAACGCTGCTTACCTCCATTGATCTGACGAGAACTGGTTTTTTCAGCGTGGTTTGGCCGTTGGCCAAATTTAATTAGATATATTTCGTTTAACTGTGGTAAGGCCATTCATTCTGTCAGCGCGTAGCCTCGCTCAAAGTAAAACCGGTGCTGCCATTTGACAAAAAAATAAATCTTCGGCTATCCCAGTTGTTTCCTCAGAAAATCTTCAGGCCAATTCAAAAAAATTCTTCAGATTACTTCAGAATTTCTTCAGGTTTCAAAAGTAAATTTTTTAAATAATTAATAATACTATTATTAACTATTCAAGTTGTAATAGATATTTGTGTTGTAGTACCACGTTAATCCTATAAATTTTTATGAAGGTAACTACGAAATATGATAAGAAAATTATTGTACACAACGTACACTATATGAGACATGCACACGAAGCTCTCGATACCTACCTCACGCGCAGTTCGGTTTTGCAAACACACAATTAGTCAAAATACCTAGAAATGTCAAATAAACAAGAATATTTGTGGAAACTTTAAAATATTAGTGTACGTATTCTCAAGTAGCATAATATACCAATTTTATTTTCTTTAAATCGTCCAGTAAAAGATATTTAACCATAAAAATGATATTTTATATTACTTTTTTTTGCCCCAAAAGTAACGAAGTGTTAAAATATATTTTTTAATGTTTACGTTGCGTAGAAACTTATAAAACGCGAAGACAGGCAACGCGGCATAGCTTATTTAATCAGATAAGCTGTTGAAAGGCGAAATTACCAATATAATAAAATAACTTCAAATTTGGTCGGCTGCGGATATTAGCCCAACGGGGACTGAGAAATCGTGCAATATGATTGAGGGGCATGAAACGAGGTACATTTTTGTGGTTAGTGGTTGGATCTATAGCCATTTTGAATTTCGTTACTCAAGGTGCCGTGCCATCCCATGATTGCGTTTTCCTGCCTAGTTCTACGTTCAGCGTTTTATCACTAGGCATACCAGCTAATTGTTGTTACAGAAGCAAATTTAAACAAAAGATTCAACTCAAAAAATCCTCAGATTTCAAACATCTTTCCTCAAATTCTTCAGAAATCGCATTCCAATCTTTCAAATATTAATGAACCATTTTAAATTATTTTGGCCTTCATGAAATTTCATACTTTTTATAGCTTTTCTTCATTGCTCAATGGAAAAGAAAAAAGTGAATGTAACTCAGAAAATCATAGGGGGGGGGGGCGGTTTCCCCACTTTAAAGCGAAAGACATTATATCCCCTGATTATTGCAACCACAAAGCTTTATAACATAAACACTAGTACACAATAAAGCTCGTTTGAATTTGTGCGAAATGCAAAGACGCGACCGGCGACACACGCATACGACATGACTGTAGGTTCCCCACATAGCACACTTCCGGAAAAACCCTGGTCTTTTCTTTGGACTTGGTCCAAGTGGCCAGGACATCAAATCTCGGACATCAAAAGATATAGAAACTGGCAGGCCGCCTCGCGAGGTAATTCGCTGTTTCAAGCTGAAGCATTGTTATGGATGCAATGCTCTCAGTGGGCCTGCGCGGCTGACGGGGCAATAATAGCGCGAAATTTAAATCAGGGTCCCACACAGTAAACTCTCTGAAAATGAACCAGTGGAATCTCACTAGTTGAAACAGCCAGAAGTATGCCACTGACAATCAGTGAGAATTCACTGGTTCATTCAGTGCAATTCCGGCACTGGTTTAATCAATGAGGTTCACTAGATTCTCAGTACCAGTAGTCATCTGGTCGTACGCCTTGTCATTCATACACTTATCATTCATCACTATTATGGTAACAGTTGTAAAATTATATTTTAAAAACTGCACTTTACTCTCACAACAATAAATGAAGGCCGGGCTGCAATATAATGGGATATAATACGTTGCTCCTAATTGTGGGAAGACCCGTCGTTATGTCAACGTGTCGTGTCGCTCAAAGTCAAACCCAAGTGGCCAGGGGCATCCCACTATCAAGAGGAAGATATTATATCCCCTGCTCAGTTCAACCAGACGCCAAATATTTATAAAACAAACACTAGTACACAATAAGGTTCGTTTTCACTCGAGAAATGACAAGACGCGTTGACGCGCGCGTACCAAACGACTGGAGGTTCTTGTCTTGCCCGCGTGAAGCGCTATATCACTGGTTCAATCTATCATTTGGCGTCACAGGTAGAAGTGGTAGGGCTATTTTAATTGAATCACTTACTGGTTCATCCAGTCAAAGTTGAAAAATCACTGGTTCACCAGTGATAATTCAAAATACTGATTCAACCAGTGAAAATGTCACTGTTTCAGTTTAAGAGAGTACAGATGATATCACTTACAGCTTCCAAATCTAATTAAAGTTAGAAAATTGGAAATTATCATCACATACATTTGTTCAAAAATATTTACGTAATGATCGGAAAATATTTCATTGACTCAAAGAATTATCAAAAGATATTGTTTCCCTGACAGTGATGGTCAATTATAGTAATAAGAAAATAATTCAATGATTGTATTAATTTAATTGCGTTCAAGCAAGTCAACATATATTAGATTTTAACTCAATTTTAATACTGTGCATGGTTTAAACATTTCATTTCTGAACTAAATTAAATCGGAGAGATACAAACAATAAATTCAAGAAAAAATAAATAATATTTAAAGAATGCATACTTTAATATCTTAAAATATAAAAAGTACATCAAATTCAATGCAGTTTAAAGTGAAGAAAACAATCGCCATTTATATATGTAATTTTTAAATATATAAATCCTGCATTCAGATAATCTTTCTCTTTTTTTTGTCTGATGACTCCGTTCGTTACACAGAATTAATTTCGTGTTTTCAGGAAGCATTTAATTGTGTTGTTTTGTTTGTAATTGTTAATTATTTGATACATAAATTCAAGCACGTGGTTTTGTTGTCTTTCAAAAAAAATACAAGCTAGGAATAGACACAGTTCAAGAAATTAAGTTTTCTTGACTATAAGTCATTATGCATAAAAAAATTGTCGAGGACGGAAAAGTGAGAGAGAAGATAGGGGACAACAGATCGGTAAGATAGGCCAGCATGTTTGTTGCGAGGAGCCCAATGGGATCCGACAGAGGGCAGCAGGTAGACAACAACCCCGGTGCTGATGATCTCACTGTGACCGGCGAAGCGGGGAGTGGTAAGGGTGATGCTGGAGATAGTGATGATGGCGGGGGCCAGTATGCTACGCCAGGAAAATTCGGGTGGGGAGAGAAGGAAGGGGGGCTAGATGACAGGAGGACTCGTGGGAGGCCGTCAAATCGGGAACTGCTTAATAGATCCAGAGCTAGCAGTTTAGGATCAAGACAACTTTTTGATAAATGGAGGCAGGGGGGAGGGTTTACGGATAAAAGTGACGAGGGGGATAAGACGGAAGACAGTAAAAGATCAAGATAAGAAGAGGGGTATGAGCAGGGAGAGGAGAAGTTGCGGAAAAAGTTTTAAAAAAAGTCTCCACCGAAAAGGAATAAATCAAAAGGGAAATTCGATCTAGAGAGCCTGGAAAATCTTATTAAAGGGTTTAGAGAGGAAACGAACCGAAGTTTGAATGGCATGCAAAAGCGAGGGAAGGAGGTTTGGGACGAAATGAGGAAAGTTAGAGAGAAGTGGGAAGAATGGAATCTGGTGTGGCGGCAAGAAAAAGATAAAGTTTGGAAGCAGTTGGAAGATATTCAGAAAAAAAAGGATGAGTGAGGAAAAGAGAAAATCAGATATGGAGAAGTTGGCAGAAAGAGTGAGAAAACTTGAGTATAAGTCTGAGGATATAAAGAAAGGGAATAAGGGGGTAAGAGAAGAAGAGAGAATAAAAGAAATGAATGAGAACGTTATCCTAGAAAATGCGAGAATGAAATCCAGATTGAGAGAATTGGAAAGGAAAATGGAAGTAGAAGAGAAGACAAAACGGAGTAGGGATATAGTGATTAGAGGAATGAAAGTAGATAGTGAATCCGGTAGAGAGGAAGTGTAAAAGTTGATGAGTGAAATTGGAGCAAAAGTGCACGTCGAAGAGGTCAATGGAGTGGGAAGGAAGATTGAAGGTAAATCGCGTATGTATGTAGTGAAAGTAAGAAATGAGGAAGAAAAAGTTGATATCTTGAGAAAGAAAAAAGCTTTGGAGGGAAGAAAGGATAGAGGAGGAAAGGGAACACGGTATGGATAGGGAAAGACAGGATGTGGATAAATGGGAATGTGTGGATATGGGATGATAAGGAAGAAAAATTGAGTGAAGTGTGTAGGGAAGGCCCATGGCGACGAGACGAAGAAGTGAAGACTAAGAATACAAGGGAGGAGGTATTGGAAACACTAGGGGGTGAAATAAAAGAAGGAGGAGAAGACGGAGCGACGGGGTTTCCACAAAAGTAGGGAGGGCACATAATGATGAAAGAAGGGAGAAAGGAAGGAAAAAAGAAGTGATAGTAGCGTTTCGGAACGTATCAGGGGTAATGAATAAAGATGAAGGTTTCTGGGAAGAGTTGAAGAAATGGGATGTAGTGATGTTGAGTGAAACCTGGTTAGATGAGAAGGAGTGGAAGAGAGTGAAGAGGAAGTTACCCAAGGGATATATGTGGCAAATGCAAGGGGCAAAGAAAGAGAAGGTAAAAGGAAGAAAGAAAGGGGGTATGGTGTCAGGAGTGAGGAAGGAATTGGTAGGAGAAAAGATAATAGAAATGGGGTTTGAGGAAACGGATGGAGTAATGACAAGAATGGTGAAGATAGGAAAAAGAAAGGCGAGGGTAGTTTCCGTTTACAGGAGAAGGGGAGAAGAAGAAGGTTGGAGTGTGATTAAGAAATGGGTGGCGAAAAAGGATGACGAATTGGTGTTGATAGAAGGTGATCTGAATGCTTGGACGGGGGAACAGGGAGGGGAAATATGGGATGAAGACAGTGAGACTTTCAGGAGAAAATCGAAACACAAACAGGTGGACCAGGAGGGTAGGACTCTGTTGGAAATTCTGGGAGAAACAGGATGGTTTATTTTCAATGGGAACTCGGAAGGGGATGAGGAAGGCAAGATTACGTTTGCAGGGAAAAGGAAAACAGTGATTGACTACATTCTGGCCGAGGAAAGGGTAAGGAGGCTGTTGAAAAGAATGGAAGTAGGGAACGAAATGGGGTCAGAACACTTCCCGGTCATTGCAACGTTGAAATGCGGGAATTGGGGAAGAGAGGAAAGGAAGAAGGAGGGAGCGACAAGGAAAAAAACAAAGATGGGTAAATGGGGAGCTGATAAGCTAAGAGAATATACGGAAAGAATGGAAAGAATGAAAGAAGAGAACGGTTTGATTGAAGATGGGGGAGGCGCGGATGAGATTTTGTGTAAAATTAGGGGAAGGGTAGAGAAGATAGTGGAAGAAATTAGGCCAAGTGAGGAAGAAAGAGGGGAGAAGAGAGGATGGTGGGATGTGGAATGTGTAGAGAGTAAAGAGCGTATAAAGTTAACGTTAAATAAGTGGAGAAGAGGAGAGATAGACAAAAAGGAGTATAATAAGAGAAAAAGGGAACACGAGAAATTATTGGATGTAAAACGACAGGAAGAGAAGGTGAGGTACATGAAGGAGGTAGAAAAAGCAATAAAGGAAGGAAGGGAATGGGAGGTGATCAATAGAGAAAGGAGTGAAAGGAAAGGAATCAATGAAGAGATAAGTATGGATGAATGGACGGCATATTTTAAGAAATTGCTAGGAGGGATGGATAGCAAGGTGAGGGGGGATGGTAGAAAGATCAAGGAGGGAGGAATAGAAGGTGGGAATGAGTTGAACAGAGAGGAGGTGAATCAAGCAATTGAGAAGTTGAAACGAAATAAGGCGACAGGAGAGGATGGGATGGAGAATAAAGCGTTGAAATTTGGTGGAAGGAGGGTTAAAGAATAGATTTGGGAAGTATGTAATAGAGTATGGAGAGGGGAAGGATGGCCGAAGGAGTGGAGAACAGGTTTGGTAGTTCCTTTATTAAAGAAAGGAGGGGGGGGGAATGGAAGATTATAGAGGAATCACTCTCATGCCAGTAACGTATAAGATTTACGCGGAGGTGCTTAGGAAGAGATTAGAAGAACAGGTAGATGAAAAAGGAAGTATTTCTCACAATCAACCAGGATTCAGGAAGGGGATGAGGACAGTGGATAACATTTTTGTACTAAATTATTTAGTCAACAGGAATCTGGGACAGAAAAAAGGAAAACTGGTCGCACTCTTTGTAGATTTTGAAGCAGCTTTCGACTCGGTGAATAGGAAAGTTTTGTGGAAGGCAATGAAAGAAAGGGAGGTGGACGAAGAGCTGATTGAGAGGATAAAAGAGGTCTTTACGGAGACAAAGACAAGGGTGTGGATCGGGGAACAGAGAGGAGAGGAGTTCTGGACAGGGAGGGGTCTTAGGCAAGGGTGCCCGCTAAGCCCGTTGTTGTTTAGTATATTGATAGCAGACCTAGAAGAGAAAATGGAAAGGAAAGGTAAAGGGGGTATAGTTCTAGGAAATAAGAGAATATACTCGTTAGCGTACGCGGACGATGTGTTGCTTCTGGCAGACACTGAAAGTGGAATGAACTTGCTAATGAAAGGATTCGAAGAGTACGTGAGAGAGAAAGACTTGATAATAAATGTGACGAAGACAAAGATAGTATGTTTCAGGAAGAGAAAGAATGAAGTAAAGTATGGATGGAAGATAAATGGGGAAATGGTGGAAATGGTAGAAGAATTTTTTTATTTAGGATTCTGGTTCGAAGCGGGAGGTGGAAGTGAGTTGCAAGTGAAAAAAAGGATGGAAAGTGCGAGTAAGGTGATGGGTCAAGTATGGGGGATTGGAAAACGAAGATTCAAAGAGGATTGGAAGATGAGAGTATGGCTGTTTGATTCACTGGTATGGTCTATGATGTGTTATGGTGTGGAGATTTGGGGATGGAAGGACTACAAAAAAGTAGAAAACATGCAAGAGAGATTTCTGAGATGGGTTATGGGAGTGAGCTGGAACTGCCCAGGTTATATGTTGAGAGAAGAAACAGGGAGAGAGAAATTGGTGATAAGGCAGAGGAAAAGGGTATGGAATTTTGAAGAGAAACTTAAAAGTGGTAAGGGAAGCAAAGTTGCACAAGCATGCCTACAGGAAATATTAGATAGAGGGAGGAAACACGGGACTTTCAAGATGGTAGGAGGAGAGATGGAAAGTTAGAAGAGAATGGAGAATGTGTGACGATGGGAGGGAGTGGCAGGTAGTAGAGGAGGAAAGGAGTAAGGAGCAGGAAGAGGAAAGGTGGGAAAAGATTATGGAGTCGAAATATAATAAATGGTATAGATTCATCAAGATGGAAGGGGTCCCAGAATATCTAGGGAAATTAAAAAAGGAGTGCAGGTGGTCCAGGATGATACGTTTCAGAATGGGAGAAGGTATGAATGAGTGTAAATATTGGATGAGTGAAGAAATGAAAGTGTATAGGGTATGTGGGTATGAAAGGGAATCTTGGGAGCACGTGTTGGAGAGATGTACAGGGGAAGAGGAAGCGGGAAAAAGCGTGGTAGATAAAGTTAGGTGGATACTGAGCGGTTGTGGACAAGGGGAAAAGTGGGTTAAGAGCTTGGAAGAGAGAAGGGAAGAGAGAATGCATGGGAGGGGAGAAAATCAAAATCCAAATATGGATATGGAAAATTAGTGTTGTGTGTCTTTTAAAAGCTTGAAGAGTAATGGTAAGAGGAAACGGAAGCCCTGGAAGGTCATTGAGAATAAGAGAGACAAGGTTTAATGGGAACTATGTGTGGATTATGCCAAGGGCGAGAGCGCAATATTTGTGTGAGAAAGGAGAGAAAGGAAGTTAGGAGCTTATAGCGAGGATGAGATGTGGGTGCATGGAGGGTTTCAATAGGTTCTGGCTCGCTAGGGAAAAGAGGATGTGTGAACTATGTGGGAAGGGGGAGGCAAGAGTGGAGCACTGGTTGGAGGAGTGCGTGGAGGTGGAAAGGAGTGGGATAAGCATGGAGGTATTGATGCATGAAAGGGGGGACCAAAGGGCAGTAGCAGGGGTGAAGGGAGTATTGGGAAAGATGGAGAAGAAGAGAAGGAAGGAGGAAGAGGAATGGAGAAGGAAAGATTGTAAATAGAGGAGGAAGTAAATATAAGTAATTGTAAATATTGTAAATAGTAGATAAGTATAAAAAAATAAACGTTTATCTATCTAGTAAGATAATGGTTAAGAACTTGTAAATAGTAAAAAGGCGAAGCGATTATAGATTAAGATAAGCATAAGGCATAGTGGTTAAGTGAAATTGTAAAAGATGTAAAGGGAACGGAGCCCTCAAACCCGTAAAAGGGAGAGTAATAAAATACAATACAATACAATACAAACATGATTAATGAAAGTTGACTTTTCAGAAATTGCTCAATTAATTGTGACTATTAATTGTAGATATACGTAGAGCACATGGATGCATGCAATTTGAGAATCAATTATTTTTACCTAGACTCTTTGTTGTGAGTACCTATTAACAAACTTCACCTTTGAATATTTAAATAAATTTTAATGAATCTCTCCGATTTAATTGAATGTAGAAATTAAATGTTTAAAAGATGCACAGTATTGAAATGAAATTAAAACCTAATATATATTGACCTGCTTAAATGCAATTGAATTAATTAATTGAAATACTTTCCGATCATTAGGTAAATATTTTTGAACAAAGGTATGTGATGATAGTTTCCATTTTTTTTAACTTCAATTAGATTTGAAAGCTGTAAGTGATATCATCTTTATACTGTGCGGGACACTGATTCAAATTTTCTGCTACTAATGCCCCTTCAGACGCGCAGACCCATTGAGAACATTAGTTCCGGATTTGGTCGGTGCGCAGCGCTGGTGTTAGTACGCACTATACTCACACCGAAAAAGGCAACTTGTCCAACCCGGAGAATTACAGGCCAATAACTTGCTTTAACACAGTGTAGAAGATCTTCACAGCTGTCGTAAACAGCATGATTGTTCGGAGGATTGAGCCTATGTGGAGAGAGATGCACGAACAACATGGCTCGAAAAAAGACGTAGCAGGCAGCCGAGACGACCTGCTAATTGACAGGTGCGTCTGCAAAGAGGCAGCAGCCCATCAGGGCGCCCTGTGAATGGCCTGCATTGAATACCGGATAGCTTTCGATTCAACCTCTCATAGACTTATCATCTGTCTGTTGGAAAGCATGAAGGTTCATCCACATATAGTGAGTAGCACGGAGAGATTGATGCCCCTTTAGAAAATTAGATTTACTACCTTATCTGGAAATCACCATGTGGCAACAAACAACGGCAGCTTCCAGAGGGTGTTTTTCAGGGCGATACGATGAACCCTCTGCTTTTTTGCATCACACTTCTGACTCTATCTCTCGCACAACGAAATTCTCCTGGATACTCCTGCGGCGACACTAATCATCACGGGCATAAGATCACTCATGTATTTTATATGGATGACCTATAGATCTATGCTTCTGGTAAGAGCAAACTTCAGAGTGCTTTAAATATCGTCAATGAGTATACAGGAGAGATTGGTGTGTACTTTGGATTGGACAAGTGTGCCAAGATTCATCGGAAGAAAGTAAAGGTTATTGGCGTTCCCAAAGATCCTGAGCTTGTGGATATAAGTGTTATTAGACATCTTGACACTGGAGAGACCTATACATACCTGGATGTACCTCAAAGCCGCATTCAGGATGTAACATCAGTGAAGGAGTCTCTCCGAAGCAGATACAAGCATCTTCTTTGACAGATTTGGTCTTCAAATCTGTCGGCGTTAAACAAGGTATCTGCAACCAACATGATTGCCGTCCCGGTTCTACTCCACTCGTTTGGATTGGTTCAATGAACGAAGAACGAGCTTACAGCCCTTGATTCTGCCACACGTAAGATCATGCATATGCATAAGAGCTTGCATATAAATTCATTCGTTCCGCGATTATACACCTCAGGCTGTCAAGGCAGACGCGTACTTCTGGATGTCAGAAAGGAGGAAAGTGCATTGTTTCATCTAGATGCTTCACTTCTAACAACCGAAGTAAAGCAAACAGAGGTTGAAAAATTCTGCAAACAGCTACTCGACAAGCAAATGCACGAAAACTTCCACAGAAATGTAGAAAAGAAGTCCTTGTCGAAGAAGCAAACGTTTGCAAATTTGTTAATGACAGCACTCTCCGCTCGTGGAAGTTATAACAAAACATTTATTTAATTTTTTTAATAAACGTTTTCAATTAATTCCAGCGAGACGAAAGTCCTGCCCTCAAATTGCCCCTTCATAACCTCAAAATCCTGCTACCAATTAGCCCGATTGGGAACAATTGAATTGAAACAATCCCCAGAGCTAGATACAGTTGCTCTTTATTTTTAACATTGATCTTAAGATCATGCACATAAAATACACGAGTGGCCTTATGCTTTCGATTTCCTGGTTTGCCGCAGAAGTACCCTTCGGAATGGCGAAGTGGAAGAGATAGTGGCAATAATGTGAGGCAAAAGAGGAGGGGGCTCATGGTGTCGCCCTGAAAGACACCGCTCTGGAAGGTGACGCTGTTAGTTACCATATGTTGAATGGAAAGCTTCCCCGTAATCAATTCAGGCCATCGATAGGTAGCGCTTGTAGGATGCTGCGTCTATCGATGAGCAAGTTCTCCCGACATCCTGCTACGCCTTGCTTTGAGCCGCGTTGTTCGTACATCTCTCGCTACACAGGATCGATTGTCCGAACAATCCTATCATTTAGGATAGCTGTGAATATCTTATACAGTGTTTTCGGACAAGTTATTGGCCTGTACTTCTTAGGATCAGCTAATTTTCCCATCTTCAGCAGGAGCTCTCTGCGCCCTTCCACGAAATACTCCGAAATAGGCCCTTTCGACTTTAGATATGAGGTAAAAATGCGGGCCAGATGCTGGTGGGTTAAAGAAAAACTTCTTTCACCAGAAGGTCTTGACACCATCTGGTCCGGGAGCGGATTAGTTCTTCATGCCTCTTAATACTTTTTTCACCTCCTCGGTATCGGTAGGTGAAAATTGCTCCACGAGTATTGTAAGGGCACTGCATAGATCCTTGAAGTTATTTATTTTCTCTGAGTCTTCTTTCAGTCGATGCTGAGCTTCGCAGACTTCTCTCCAAAATGCATTGACCTCATTTGGTTTGGGCGGGTGGTCGACAGTAAAATGAGGATCTTGGAAGAGTCAAGATCGGTCAGAGAAAAACTGCTTATTTTATCTTACTCACCTTTCCCTCCGCTCTAGACTTCTCCTAGCATCAGATAGTATCCGTATTTGATCAACAATATGCTGCCGGATGGTCAGTAGCTTCCACTTTCTGAGTGTGTGATGACGGATCCGCAGTTCGCGCGCGAAATGTCGAACCTTGGCAGTGAAATTCCTGCCAGATGTTATGTAGTCAATTAGACACTGAATGCAGGATGCGTACTGCCTTGCCCAGCCTATCTTTGTGCTGGGTTGATGCATTCGCCTTTTGAACTTATGATCAGCCGTTGGTGTTGTCTCATGGTTTGCATCCGCACAAAGCTCTCGCTGCATTATACACACTACAATTTATTGTTCAGAGGTGCTAAACACCGCCATTTACATTGATCTGTCACTTTGTTCCCTAGGGTAGAAAACTCGATTGTCGACCCGCTTCACAGGCATCGAAAGTCGAATTTTCGATTGAGGTATGATGAAAGTTTTACTTTTCATGATTACTATGAAATTTGTTCTTTATTTTGCAATAATTGTTATTCTCAGCTACACTACCGTCGGAAATTGTCGGTACGATCAGCGAAAATACCATTAAAAATCTCTGCTGCCTTAGAATAGAAATATAAGCTTCTAATGTGTCCTCTAAGGGTTTACATTTTTCTTGTATCTCTTCCCTCTTCTTTGACACACCCCCCAAACTCTTACTTGATGGTGGGAGGGGGACCTACAGTTTAAGGTGGGTTCCGAACCACCTAGATCAACAGCTTTGAGTATTTAAAAAACCTTTTTCTCTATGGGTACCGGTCCCACGTCTCTCCAGAGATGAACAACTTCCTTGCTAGGCTAGTGTTCACCGCATGGGCCGCCGGAACTCTTCCAGAGTGCGAGGCGTGTGAATATAATAAAAAAATATCAACCAATTTATTTTTGCACCTCCCACAATATAACGTTATTTTGTTTTAAATAAAGATAGAATTGTTGTTCTTATGTGATATATGAGGGAAACAGTTGAATTTGTATTGTGTATGCGAAAGCCAGTGAAAAATAATTGAAATAATCTATTGGCATAGAAGAGTACAAATGTTCAATGTTCAAATGTTGTGTGATACAAATATATGCAAAAAACCGATTTTTAGTCGACAATATACATATAAACATCTGAAATTATGCATCCAAAATTGGTATGTTTTTAAATATGCTTATTCATTTTATTGTTTGCAAGTCGTTTTTATATTTATATTACAGCTGAATGCCGAACGTACCAGAAAACAGAGTGTCTAGACGGGCGGTAGAAGGGTATTACCGTTAGGACATCGTTAGAAATTCTAGATAGAACCCGGCCAAAACAGCGTTACAGAACTAGTATGGTCCTCTATGTTTTTCCCGATGAGCGCCTGTTTAGAAATCGGGAAAACTAGCCAAGGCCCTTCCAAATACTGTTCATAGTTTCTACATGGAGACTGTGTAGATAATGAGAAAAAATTCTTTATTTTTAATGCTCATTTTTTATACTTTTGAACACCCGGGATGTTTTTGGAAATTTTGAAAAAAATATTTGGATTCAACGCTTAAAAAACGTCTAGTCCTAATTGGCTAGCCAGCCCTCGACTAGGGCTCGAAAGGACTGACTAGATGATGAGGAAAAATATGAATTTTGTTGTGCTCACTTTTCATTTTTGATACTTTAGACACCTTGGTTCCTTTTGGAAATGTATAAAAAAAAATATTTGGATTTGATACTTAGAACATTTTTTGGTCATGACCGGCTATTCAGCACACGATCAGGGACCGAAAAGTCTACATTAGGCGGTTTAGAGAATGCCCTAAATGGATGCAAGTCTCCCCGATAATTCTCCACACGGGTTGCATAGTTTTGACTGGACTCAATGAAGTATTTGAAAAAAAATCCGGAAAAGTAGAATTTTTTTACATATACGTTGGGGATGGCTTTATAAAGATACTGTAAAAAGTCCCCAACCATACGTGTGCGGCAACGGCCGCCATGTTGGAAAGTGTTCACCAATAACATGTTTTTCAAAATAACTCGAGAATGGTTAATTCTAGGTCAAATATGGTTATGTTCAAAAATGTTCACAATTTTATGGTGCACAAAAAACGTTCTGAATGTTGTAGACGTATTATCAATGGCTACGCTATAAAATTGGATTAACTGTACTGTTGTGCGATTTCTGAACAAATAAAATAAAAGCTGAAAATATCCTGGGAAGAACTTCGGAAATAGATCAGGCGTTTGGTACTGGAGCAAATGCATGTTCCGGTTTATTAAAAAATGACCAACTCATTTTCATTAAAAATTATCAGTATAAAATGAGCTCAAATTCAGCGTACAATTTGATATGCTTAAGGGAATGCTTTTGAGATGAAACTTTCTTCAATGGTTCTTCCATATTTGTACAATATATTTCCCAATTTTGATGTCAAAATAATAATATTCAAGGCCTCTTTTAAAGCATCAAAGAAGTAAATTTCAAAATTGAACCTATGATGCAGCCAGCAGTGGTGATTATGAGTCCTAATGGCAAGAATGGGAGCATGGACAAGAACGGCTACCTCGGTCTGTTATATTGTGGGGAAAAGTAAGAAAAAAAAAATTTCGAAGGGTTCAATATAATAAACCGAGGTAGCCGTTCTCGCCCCCGCTCCCATTGTTGCCATTAGGGCTCATAATCACCGCTGCTGCGTGCATCATAGGTTCAAGTTTGAAATTTACTTGTTTGATGCTTTAAAAGAGGCCTTAAATATTATTATTTCGACCTAAAAATTGGGAAATAAGTATATTGTACAAATATGGAGGAACAATTGAAAAAAGTTTCATCTCAAAAGCATTCCCTTAACCCTTGTGTTGCCACCCGGGTACCCGGGTACCCATCGGCATACGTTTTGTTAAATAACTTTCTTTCTAATAAAGATAGGCTGAATGCTTCTCGAATCTACATAATTGAACCGATTCTCTATCGAAATTTGCATTGCACATATTTTTAGAAATTGTTTAGCTTGAAATATTTTGCAATTGAAAAATAAAGCACGGCTGCGCCACCCGGGTACCCGGGTACCCCGACAGAAGACCTGAGCCACTAGAGAAATCCTGACCTCGGATTTGGATTCAGCACGCCAAAAACCTTCGGAAAAGTATACTCGGGTTCCTGGTAAAATATTTTTGCCAATTTTTGTCGACCTGTGTTATCCAACGCGCCGCCAGACACCGCTCATAACGCGTACTTTTTCGTTCGTTTATGGAGGCATGAAAACACGCCATTTTATGATTGCGTTCTAGGTAGGAATACTAGGAATACCTTCCTAGAATATGAATAATTAAATATTGATTGAATACACATAATTATTTCAATTTACAATGGACTTTTAACAACAATTTCGTGGGCGGGGTACCCAGGTACCCGGGTGGCAGATGCTGTGAGTTTTTTTGGGTGGCAACACAGGAACATGCATTTGCTCCAGTACTAAACGCCTGATCTATTTCCGAAGTTCTTTCCAGGATATTTTCAGCTTTTATTTTATTTGTTCAGAAATCGGACAATTGTACGGTTAATCCAATTTTATAGCGTAGCCGTTGATAATACGTCTACAACAATTACAACCTTTTTTGTGCACTGTAAAATTGTAAACATTTTTTAACCTGACCGTATTTGACCTAGAATCAACCATTCTCGAGTTATTTTGAAAAACATGTTATTATTTAACACTTTCCAACATGGCGGCCGTTGCCGTACACATATGTTTGGGGACTTTTTACTATATCTTTTTAAAGCCATCCCCAACGCATCTGTGAAAAAAGATTCTACTTTTTCGGATTTTTTTTTGAGTGAAATTTGTTCCCCGTTGACTGGACTAGTAGTTGAAATGGTCGAAAGTGACAGCTCAGAGCCGGCTCACAGCTCATGGAGCGAGGCCCCAAATTATTATTAATCTTTACCGTCGAACATTTACATGACGAAATGAATTAGATATTTCATTCCTTAACAATTCCAAGTATTTCATAATAGAATAATGTTAATAGAATGCTTTGTTTAATAAACAATCATGAGGCACATGGTTAACCTATTTGTGTTACATCCCTGACTTTGAATTCTGTGACGTGGATTAAATGACGGTTACAATTGATATATTTTCCCGAAAAGTGTCCAATTTACCTGGAACGTGTAAGGACACATAATAAAAATACGCTAAAGTTTAACACGTGTTATGTTAGTTTAAAGATAAATCTTTTAAATGTTACCATTGATTCATACACAGATGTAATACTTACACTTATTTATTAAAGAATTACATTAGCACTGGTTAAAATAATAAAAAAAATCGTCAAAAAATCGTCATATTGTCATTACACGTTCCAAGAAATAAATTAGGGGGAAACTTTTCAACTCAAAATTCTCTTATCTTTAAGTGCGACAAAATGAAAATCTATATAAGAGAATAATAGTTTTCGAGACATACTTTTAAAAGGTACCAGTGAAAAGTTATACTTTATTACCCTTGGTTTCGAAAATTCTCCTCAAACTTAGCAATTTCTAAGTGGAGAATAAGGCATAAGTGGAGAAAGGGCATTTTTTCAAGTATTTAATGCTTGTTTAATATATTATTCGGGTAAAAAAATCTGTGTTGGTCTTATGCTCTCGGTCCGTGTTATCAAAACGATTAAGTTTACCAAATTATAAAGCTATTCAATAAATATTCACAAAGATATTACACGGGGAAGCAAAAGTAACCTTTACGCGGAGAATTACCCATATAAGTGTTTAGAGTTTCGGCCTATTCGAAAATGATAAATTAAATGAGTTCAATGTGACATTTTTTTAGCATGTCAGAAAGGCAAATCGCTTATCGGGCAGTATGTTTTAACATTTCCTTATCCGGAAAATGGATTAAATCAAGAAAATATCGTAACTAACGCGGAGGATACATTACTTTACTGATTCAGGAAAGTATATCTTATCTCAAGAAAATGCTCTAGATTGAAGAAACTACATTTTCTCCATTCAAGTACATTTTCTTCGAAAAAGAAAAATTTTCTTGAATCATGAAAATATTATATCGTCCGTATTCGTGCCAATATTTTCTTGATTAAATGCTAATTTTTCCCCATGTAGAGTATACCCTGAAATGGGCGTACTCATATTGAGTTCCAAATTTAACGAGATCTTTTTAATTCACCCACGTCCACACACACGGACTCTATAGAGAGATACTGAAAAATTTAAGTATTTTGGTTTCTTTTTATTTTATGGAAATTGTGCCTTTCATATATTCGTCGTGTTTCAGATATTTACAAAATATGGCAGCGCAAACTACGTCAACTGCATCTGACGATCGAGTTTTTAATGTAGCTATTTTTGGCTTAGGACGAGCTGGAACGATACATCTTGAACATGTAGTAAACAATCCACGCACAAAGATTGTATACATTGTTGATGATGTCGAGTCAAAGTGGGAAGCTATCAAACAATATTGGCGTCTTAAAGATGTTACATTTTTGACGAGTAAACAATCAGACCGAGTTTTCAAGGATTCTAGGTAAGTGAAACAGTTTATCAATTTTTGATAATAAACTATTTTATATCATTCATATCCTGGGCACCGTGACCGCTATTTTCAATTACTAAATTTCAGTTACCTTCATAGAAATTAATCGTACATTTAAAATTCTTTTCAATAAATCAAAGTGATGTTTGGGCGCCAGGTATGTCATAGGTCAACTCAAATGACGCAAGTTAACGCAAACGAAATAAAACCTCAAATAAGTCAAACATAAATCTAATATTAAAATTTAGCACAAATAGTTATCTGGATTTGGCCTAGCACAGCTTCTGTACTTTATAATGATAGAGGGACAGATTTTTAACCTGAAAAGATTATCTTGCTAAAACTACAAATAATTACTTCAGTCATTTAATAAATTATTGAAATTATTTAGAATAAGATAATACTCGAAGTTTGATGTTAATCTGGACAAAAGGTTCTCAATATAATAATCAATTGAGTTAAATTTACGATATCATATTTTTTGACATCAGAAATTCCAGGATCGAACAATATAGTCTGAATGTCCGATTTATGAAAGAAATGAGGGATCTATATATCGAAAATACAGGGATAATTTTAAAGCTTCTCTGAAATTTTATAATGTTTACAAACTATGTAATTTTACAAGGTTCTAAATATTGATTTTCAATTATTGTTCTAAAATATTATTTTAAATATCAATTTTACATATCTGAGCAGTTATTCTAAAAGGTTAGATAGGTTCTGAACAATTCTGAATAACAATTTCAAATATTGCATGAAACTAACATGCAAAGTTAGAATGGTTCTGAATAACTTAGAAAATCAGGGAAATAAATTAACCTAAATGGTTACAAAAGTTCTAAGCATGAGTGAAAATTTAAATTAATCTTAAAGCTGTGAACTTTTCGTCCAGTATATCGGACTTGGCAGAACATTTCACAATAATTCCTTCACACAAAATCAGTCGTAATTGAGAAAGGAGGGACGAAAGAAAAGTATTCAATTTCATAGTATGTGACCGTCCGCCAAGAAAGGGACCGAATGCGGAAAAAATCAACTTTTAGTTTTTTACACGCATCTATAATTTCTTATTTGCTCTTTCATAATAAAAAATATTATTCCTATATCTGAAAAATTCGAATTGTTATTCAACTGCAAAGTGATGCCCTCTTTTGAAGTTCCTGTATTGGACCGCCTATTCAATCAATCATCCTTAAAAATGAAGCTACCGTTCGTTAAGTCCCTTTCTTCGCGGAAAGTCGCATATTCAGCAAGCAAAATTTGTAAGAAATATCTATTCATATCCAATTGAGAAATTCTACATAGATAAAGTCGGATCGCAAAATTAAAGAAATTCTGGTGGCTAAAACCCAAGATCGCCAAATTATTAAATAGACTGAAATTCAAAATATACTAAATCAAACACAAAAAAGCCTCAATATCCGACTAATCAGACAAAAGTTCTCATTCAGATAGAATTAAGTCTCAAAAAACGTCGCAAAACAGGATCAACGTTCAGAATCTGCAACAAACTGGGATGGAATCTCAAAATGCTAAAATGGATCTCAAAAAGAAAACGAAACTGATTTGAAATTGTACTTTAAACATGAATGAAATCAAAATTTAGTCTTGTGTTCCGCAGGATTTAAATTCAAATTCAGGGCCGTGTTCGGTCCAAAAGATGGTTAACCATAATTGCACTTCTCCAATCTCACTATTTCAACAAGGTTACTGCCAAAATCTTCAGATCCAAACAAATTGGCACGCACATGCATCAACATAATAATATGGCCTTTGGCTAACCCGCCGTAATAGAAGATTCAAAACAATGGATAGAGTAAACGATGAAGCCTTCTAAGATTCAGAAAAATCGTGAATTTCACGCCAGGTGAAGGAGTCAAATGTATCCAAGTCAACAGCAAATGTACAAGTGGCATTCCAAAATTACTGAAAAATTTCCTAGGTACGACCAGAAGTATATTTGAAGGCTTCAACGTGAGAAAAGTATGTAAATGGCGGAAATATCCAAAAGGCCCAAGTTAACAACATTTTAAATAAGAAACTATTAAAAATTACAATATTTAAAAATAATAACTTAAATTAAAAGAATACTAAATTTTCGCATCACGAAGCACTTAAATTGAATTGTAGAGCAAAGAGACGTCTAATAATTTTGTATATTATGCTGGTATTCGGGCGCGAGTAAGGTGTCCAAACAAATTTCACGTACGTCGCAAGAAAGTATCAATAGTACAAACAATAAATTCTTTGAATAAATTTAATACTGTTTTGTTTCAGAGTTGATATTTCACTGGTTGCTTCACCGACACCCACACACGAGCACATTATCACTAAATGCCTTGAAGCCAAGCAAGCAGTGTTTTGTGAGAAGCCTATCGCTGAAGATGATAAAAGCATCATGAAGTGCTATGATATTGCCAAAAAAGTGGGAAAACCACTTTTCTGTGCTTTTAATAGGCGCTTCGACCCTAGTTTTATAGAAGTGAGAGATCGTGTTCAAAGAGGAGACGTTGGTCATGTTCACGTAATTAAGACAACTAGTCGTGACTCTCCTTTGCCAACGATTGAATATTTGTCTACTTCTGGAGGAATATTTCACGACTGCATGGTTCATGACATCGACCTCATGACTTGGATCCTCGGAGAATACCCTCAAAAGGTATTGTAACTATTGTTAAGAATTTTCTATGGTTCTTAGTGTTTATATAAAAAACTATATACAATATGATGATAGATTATAGACAAAAGTAGGTAGTTCATGTTGCTATATGCGGCATCATTGTTGCAAGAAATTCGGGTTAAAACAAGGTCTGTCCGGAAAGTATCCGACCTTGTAGTGTACCAGGGGAAAGAGTTAATTCTCGTCAATGGTGATGATACCCCCTTCAAATTACTGCCCTTTGGAAGCCACAACCTTCTTCTAGCGATTTTCTCACTTTCAGAAGCAGTCCTTAGAGTCACCTTTCGGAATAGGTAACACTGCTTCATCGCATTCTCTTTTATTTTATCTACGTCTTGAAATCGTTTTCCTTTTAAAGGATAGTTCAATTTGAGAAACAACGATAAATCACAGGGAGGCAGGTCAGGTATGGACTGCCGATGTTGTGTAAGGTCGTGTTTCACTAGAAATTGCTGAAAAATTTGCGATGAATGGGCAGATGCGTTGTCGTGATTAAGGACCCAGTCGTCAGTCGCCCAAGTCTAGGCTCAAAATTTCCGAAACAATGGTTTTTGGAATCCCAAGGTCTTCTTCTATCTCTATCACTATTGAACGAAATTTTTTATTGATGGACACTCGCACTCGTTTCACATTTTGAGATGTTTTCTCCGTTTCGGACCTGTTAGATCGAGGCTCACTTTCCACTGAAGTACCACCACTTTTAAATCACCTAACCCACTCTTTAATTTGATTATCACTCATAGACTCTACACCATACACTTCCCGAATCATAACAATGATTTCCGAACATGTATGACCAAGTTTTTGTCTAAATTTAAGGCACACTCTTTGTTCAGTGCATGATTTCATCCTGAAATGCGATGCATACGCTGTTAGACGTTTACGCAACTGCGTAACTAGTCGACTAAAGATTCGCAGGTCCATGCCCTTTAGTAGGGAGCTTCACATAGGATGCCGTTAAATGGTAAATACCTGTTTTTGACAACAGCATAACTACGTACAAAGTTGGAGCATAAGGTATCACAGAAAAAACTATGTGTTCTCTAAAGGGCTTAAATAAAATTTGGTATCTTGTAAAACTTGAGCTACAATAGAAACCTGTATTCGGCTAAAAGGGTTCCTTAGAGACCTTGAACTACATTTGTGCTTGAAGATAAAAGTTGTGTTATTAATTAAATAAAATTTCGAAGTGGGCAAAGCGAAAAATAGGTTCTTTGTAAATAGACTCAATTAAAATTGAGTTCCTTTAAAGGACCAAATAGAGTCTCTTTGGAACTAATTCATCATTTTGGGTTCCTTTTCAGCAAGAGTGGTTCCTTGTTGTTGCAGCTTCTTTGGAACCAAAAATTGGTTCGGATTGAAACCTCAGGTTTTTCTGTGCCAATAATTTCTGGACATGCCTCAGATAACTACAAAATTCTTGTTGAATAACTCTGGTTGATTTTTTCTAGTTAAAACTATTCTGCCTATCACTTCTTGTAACAGGATTATCGCTTTGCCGTAAATGTCCACTTGTCGAACAATCGCGATTTCTTTGATGTATTTTTAATTATATAAGTATATATAATTATATAAGTATATATAATTATATAGATAGATAGATAAACGTTTATTTTTCAGCCTGCTGGCCTTAAAAAATTGACTTGCTTACACTTCCATTTTTACAGAATTTTCTTAAAACTAACCCTTAAAAAACGAACACCCATTCATACCTTATATCTAAGACCGCACGCTCTTATCGCCTTGCCTTTCCTCGCTTCGCCTCGCTCGCATGTCACTACTTTTCGCATTACCTCGCCTTGCCTCGCATTGCCAAACTCTGCTTCCGCGGCTAATACGTAATACTTATCTACTATTTACAATATTTACAGATTACTTATATCTACTTCCTCTCCTATTTACAATCTTTCCTTCTCCATTCCTCTTCCTCCTTCCTTCTCTTCTTCTCCATCTTACCCAACATTCCCTTCACACATGCTACTGCCCTTTTGTCCCCCCTTTCATGCATCAATACCTACATGCTTATCCCACTCCTTTCCACCTCTACGCACTCCTCCAACCAGTGCTCCACTCTTGCATCCCACTTCCCACACAGTTCACACATCCTCTTCTCCCTAGAGAGCCAGTACCTATTAAAACCCTCCATGCAACCACATCTCATCCTCGCTATAAGCTCCTGACTTCCTTTCTCTCCTTTCTCACATAAATATTGCACTCTCGCCCTTGACATAATCCACACATAGTTCCCGTTAAACATTGACTCTCTTATTCTCTCCTCCCCTGCTGTCTTCTCTCTCTCCATGTCGTTTTTCTTAACGAACTCATATACGTTCCTTCCTTCCTCGTGCATCCTTCTCACTTCATCCATCTGCAGTCCATTCGTTCTAAAATACCTTTCCCTTGCACCCTCCATCTTCCCATCCCCTCTCCTGTTCTCCTTCTCCCACCAACACTCCCTAACCAGCTTACTTCCCCCCTCTTCCAAAAATTTCGCCTCATATTTACACGCCCGATTCCCCGCTAGAATCCCTACACTCGTTCTCCCCGTCTCCCTCCTGACAATATAATTAGGCGTGTTCCTTACCAACCCCAGTGTCCACTTTACATACCTCTCCTGTGTCCTATTTACCTCTTCACTTTCCTTCCACCCCCACACCTCTACTCCATAGAATAGCACACTCGTCACTAGTGAGTCAAACAATTTCATTCTCCTTCCAAAATCATCTGCGAATAACTTCTTTCCCAACCCCCACACCTGCCTCATCGCCACATTTGTTCTCCTCACTCTCTCTTTTATGTGACCATCCACTCCACCATTCCTCCGAAACAAGAAGCCCAGGTATACAAACTCTTTCACCTCCTGCACCGACTTTCCCTTCCACTTCCACTCCCCTCCCTCAACCCTTCCCCCTCCTTTTCTGAACACCATAACCTTGGACTTTTCCGCATTCAGCTCTAACCTGTTCTTATCCAGGTATCTTCTCAACCTCTTCACCATCTCCTTTAAGGCCTGCTCGCTTCTTTCCAGCAAAACTATGTCATCTGCATATGCTAGTGACCAAATTCTAACACCTCCTATCCTGACTCCTCCTACCACCCCGGCCTCCAGCTTTCATATCCGCAATTAAAATCGCAAAAAGCGTTGGGCTAAGCGGACACCCTTGCCTTAACCCCCTATTCATCCAGAATCCCTCCGAAATCCCCTCCCCTCCTCTCACCTTATCTTTGGTCTCTTCATATATCTCCCTTACTCTTTTGATCAGGCCTGTCTCTACTCCCCTATCCTCCATCGTCTCCCACAACATCCCCCTATCCACCGGAGGAAACGCGCCTTTTAGATCCACAAAAAACGCGTACACTCTCGAAGTATATATAATTATAGCGAACCGTGAATTTATTGTTTTCATAAGTCAAAGCTATTAATTTTCTGCATAGAAAACATAGTGGTACAGTGATACTTCTAAACTACGTACAGATTTTTCAGATGTCTTCGGAAAATGTTAGTATTGCAGAGAACAATAAAAAAAGTAAATGCTCTCAGGTAGAAAAGTAGTATAGAAATTCGATTGTCGAAAATAGTGATATGTGCTTCAACCAAATAATCTTTTAAATGGAGCTAAAATTGCCTAAACAAATAATCAGTCAAAGAATTAATCAGCGCGAAAGTGATCGCGTTCGCGATCGTAATATATTGAATCATTTCCATACTTCAGGTGATCAATTATTTTCTATGATCGTTTATTTGTCTTAGCTGTTCTAACTGATTTTTCAAATTAAGCGTTGGCTGACTAAACGGTTTTTGTTGGTTCATTATTTGTTAAACAATTAATTGGTTAAAGCACATAGCACTAGTCGATAATCGATGATTACTAGAATATCTGGATGAATATATGGTATAATTTTCTTTTCTTATTTCAAAATGGTTGCAAAAAATACCACACATAATGATAGGCAATGACTACGTATACCGAAATTTCGATGCAAATAGCCGGATTTTTTGGCAAGAATAGGGGGATCTGGAAAAGGGGTTGATTGTACCAAAATTTCGTTACGAATAGCCGGATTTTTTCGGTACGTTTAGACACTTCCATAATGATAACTGTGTCAATTTTGTAGTCATTATCAAATGTTTCATTTCAATTCAGTATAATTAAATTTCTGACTGCAATTTAATGTACTTTGAATAATTTCAGGTTTCTGTTGGAGCAACTGCCCACATTCCCGAGATTAAGGCCTTAAATGATTTCGACACAGTAGTGGCCACTCTTTACTTTGCATCAGGAACCTTAGGACAAATAGATTTGTCACGGAACTCTAATTATGGTTATGATATGAGATTGGAAGTTTTTGGTCCGAAAGGCATGGTTGATGCCAGCAACGAACAACCGCTTCACTCTGTAACCCAACAATACGGTCTTGAGGGACCACAAACAACTCCGATATGGTATTCTTTTCCAAGTCGGTTCAAGCTTGCGTACGTAACAGAGTTTGAACTGTTTTTAGATGTAGTGATGGGCAAGAGGGAATCACCCATTAAGGCTAATGATTTTATTGCCATCAACAAAATTGCGACAGCTTGTGAAGAGTCTGCCCGCACTGGAAAAATCGTTACTTTGAATTGGAAAAAAGAACTACCTTTATAATGCAATATAATGATGTAAGCAAAATATGAAAACAGCCGTAAAAACGCAATCACAGTAAATCTGAAAGTATCGATTTAATTTATAACAAAATGATCCAAGAATGCAACAGTATTTTTATACTTTATATTAATACAGATTTTCGTATCAATTGAATACCGTGACAGTAAAAACGATACCTTCAGATTTAGTGTAATGAAAAATCGTCCAGCTTGTAGTAAAATTAAAAAGTGTTAAAATAAAATTCATCTACAAATTATATGACTGACTTTATACTTATTTCGTTCATTTGAAAAAGTGAAGAAATTAACAAATAATTTTGAAAAAAAATGTAAGAACCTTATATGGGTTATTCTCCACGTAGAGGGCACTTTCGAAAAAAATGAATTTAAACTAGCAGTCGATGGGGTTAACAACTCGTGAAGTCAGGTGTATCCTTTAGCTGAAGTCACTGGCGTAATGGCACTGGAATATACATGAAGTCACTGAAATCACTTGAAGTCAGTGTACACTCCATCGGTCGAGTTGTGAACCCCTCACTAGCATTGTATCTCGGGACGAACGGTAGAAGCGAATAATTGAAAGAATGTTTAGGTGGAATTTCAAGTTTTCAAGGAATTCAATGAATTCCGTGAATTCTGTTAATTCCATAAATTCGGCGAATTCAATGAATTGCGTGAATTCTGTTAATTCCATAAATTCGGCGAATTTAATTCATTGCGTGAATTCATCAAATTCCGTGATTTTCGTCAATTCTATCAATTCCGCGAATTCCATTAATTCTGTGATTTTCATGAATTCCGTTAATTCCAAGTTTTCCGTTAATGTCGTGAATTCCGCGAATTTCGCAATTTCCGTGAATTCTTTTCGGTATCAAGAAAGTAATTGTCATTGTGATCGGTGCTCTCGGAGGTGCGAAACTATCCCTGGTGCCAAAAATATGCCGCAAGGCACTTGCGAGATGGATGCAGAAAACTCTCATCCTTGGGTCACTTCGGCCTTAAACTACTGGCCTGTCGTGACTTTATCGTGCCCTGTGACCAGGTAGTTTGCCTAATCTCAAACTACCAAAAGATTGCAATTCATATTATCTTACTTATTCCGAATGGTTACGGTGTAGTCGCCCGATAGCTCCGGTAGAGTGTTGGAGTAAGGGGGAACGCAGGGGGAGGTGAAGTCAACTGAAAGTCAGCATTTTAATATATACTACGGATATAATTCATTAAGAGAGTCTATCGAAATGATTGAACATGAGCCAGTGTAAATAACGAGTGGGCCTTTGCCCCACTCCAAAATCAAAGGAACAAAAGAATCGACATTTTCTTTACGGTGGGGTTCGAGTGACCCCTCGACAAATTTTTGACTATTATAATTTATAACTTGATCACTTTCCTGTCACCACACTAGTGAGGTCCACGCTGACCCATAAAATACACAAGATTTGCTTTTGATTCAGATTCACTGACTCGAATTTAACCCGTGACCTTCACCGAGGTCAGCAATTTACTAATTTCAAAGGCGTGTATCTACTGATTCGACACACGACGTTGACACGCGAAGATGAAGTTACATCTCGACAAAGAAATGGCAGGCGATCTACCTGGCCAACCGTCCTCCTCGTGATCGTCCTCTAATGGTCTTTCTTTTATTTTTACAATCTCCTTAAATTCCGTTGGCTCTATATTTGACTGGCGAAGTATTCGCTGCGAGTCCAGAATCACCAATGAATTTTAGAGTAGCGTCCCCGTTCTGCCTCTCATAGGAGTCGAAGCGCCACTCTAGTACGAGCGTAGAACTACAGAGTGAAAGGAAGAAAGAAGGAAAAGGACAACTGCCAGGTTCGGTAACCCGCAGCGTGGTGGCGCATAGTCGGGGTGCGTTCTGTGCGCCGCAAACCTCGAGGTCTCCTGCTAGTCGATGCGATGGTCCAGGGGTGGCTGAATCGGCTCACCACGCAGATTCTCTGCGCCAGCTTGATCCTAGTTTTTCCGAGCGCTCTTGTACGTGCGGTAATCCCGTCCACTACGCATGAGCCAGGAAAATCTCCTTTTCTTAGTCCCTGGCGACAGCAGCCCTCCACTGCGGGCACCCTCGTTTAAGCTGACAGTTGTTGTTATTGTTGTGTGGGGTGGTTGATCCACCCTTGCCACTCGAGTTGCAATATGAAATAAACAAAATAATACGAACCAAAAATTAAAAGAAATAATGAAATTTTTATAATTTGGAACCCCGTGGTCTGGCAAGTATTGGTTTCGGTCGGATGACCTAACCTCCCTAGTTTTAATAGGTAATGAGTCTCTTATTTTTAGTTGATTTGTGATTCGTGATTGTCAACTCATCTCCCTAGTAAAATTTTACACTTAAATTTTATAATTTTTACTGTATATATATATATATATATATATTATTTATTATATGTATATTATATATAATATATTTAATATATTTTTTTATTATATATATATATATACAGGGTTTGTATAAAAAGTATATATATATATATATATAAGCGGATTCCGGATGGTCTTTAAGGGTACTCGTGCAAACTTCTTTGAAGGCACTTAGGGCCCCATGGTGGTGTCCTTTGAGGGAGAATTTCACTTTTGGGAATAGAAAGAAGTCTTCTGGGGCCAATTCGCGCCTGTAAGGGGGTTGGGGAATCGTCGCGACGCCGTTTTGCATCAGGTAGTCGGCCACCGTGGAGCGGGTGTGGCTGGGTGCATTGTCGTGATGCAATTTCCAATTTCCCACCTGCTCCAAGGTGACTGACAACCTGACGCAAAACGGTGTGGAGACGATACCTCAACCCCCTTGCAGTCCCGACTTGACCCCAGCAGACTGCTTTCTATTCCCAAAAGTGAAATCCTCCCTCAAAGGACACCACGATGGGACCCTAAGTGCCGTCAAAGAAGCTTGCACGCATAGCCTTAAGGACCTTCCGGAATCCGCCTACCAGACAGCCTTCGAGTCGTGGAAAAGCCGCTGGCAAAAGCGTGTCGACGCTCAAGGGATGTACTTTGAAGAATTTCAAGGTTTTGTAGCAATATCTGAAATGAATCTATTTTTCCGAAACTTTTTCCGATACTGTTTTATACAAACCCTGTGTGTATATATATAATTTAAAAAAAAAGTTAAACAACCACCGCAGGGTCCCACTAAGAGCAACTGCCATCCAACAAAATGTCAATAGCCCCCAGTAGCACCGCGGTAAAGCACACCTATGGCCACGTCTCACAACCGTGAGATGGGTGGTCACAGGCAACGACAAAATCACAGCGACAGGCCGGCGAAACCCTCGTGTGTCTTGAGGACACGAAGCGACCCAAGGATGACAGCTTTCTGCATCCATCTCGCAAGTGCCTTGGCATATTTTTGGCATGCGGGTATGGCTTTAAGGTTACGAACCAGTGATAGTTTCACACCTCCGAGAGCACCTATGACAAGGACAATTACTTGTACCGAATATTTTGGGTACAGTCGTTGTAGCTCTCTTTTAAGGTCTTGATACCTCTCCTCTTTTTCTTTCTCCTTTGCAGTGACGTTGTATTCGGACGGAGCCGAGAATTCGATCACGAATATAGTTCGTTTCTCGAAGTCTTGGAGAACAATGTCAGGCCTCGAGTGCGCAACGGAAACTGCTGCCCGAAAATCATAGTTCCAGAAAATTTGGCACTTTTCGTTTTGGACAATCGACTCTATCTCCCTTGGAGCGTTCGACAGGGCAGAGTCGCGGCCAATACCGTAAGAGCGATAAAGATGGTAATAAAGCACTCTTAGGGCCGCATTGCGTCTGTAGATATACGTCGTTCCCGCGTGGGTCGGACACCCTGATAGTATGTGTTCTAGGTACTCAGCGTGTGCATGACACGCTCTGCACCTATCACTGGGAACTTCTTGACATAAAATTTGCTCACGGTATGCTAAGGCGGTAATGACACCGTCCTGGCATGCGAAAATAAAACCCTCTGTACCTGAATTAAGCCCTGATGATTTGAGGAAAGCAAAAGTTTGCTCCTTCGACAAGGACTGTTTTTCTACATTTCTGTGAAAGTTTCCGTGCATTTTCTTGTCGAGTAGCTCTTGGTGAAAATTTTCAACCTCTGCTTTCTTCACTTTGGTTTTTAGAAGTGAAGCATCTAGATGAAGTAATGCACTTTCCTCACTTCTGATGTTAAAATTCAGGCCAAGGGTCTCGGCCGCTTGCTCCGCGGCTTTGTAAAGGAACGCTCCTTCGCCAATGATCTCGTGGTTCCTGACCATCTTTAGGAGAGGATCTCTGCCATTCGCAACGATGTAAGCTGTACTTAGAACAATCCGGTTATGAAGACACTGGAGATTCAGAAGTCCGCGTTCGCCTTGACGGCGTGAAATATATAATCGCGGAAATGACGAATTGATATGCAAGCTTTTATGCATATGCATGATCTTACGTGTAATGACATCAAGGGCCTTAAGCTCGTTCTTCGTCCATTGAACTGCCCTAAACGAGTAGAGTAGAACCGGGACGGCAAGCATGTTGGTCGCAGATACCTTGTTCAACGCCGACAGATTGGAAGACCAAATCTGTCGAAGAAGATGCTTGTATCTGCTTCGGAGAGACTCCTTCACTGATGTTACGTCCTGAATGCGGTTTTGAGGCACGCCCAGGTATGTATAGGTCTCTCCAGTATTAAGATGTCTGATAATACTTATATCCACAAGCTCAGGGTCCTTGGGAATGCCAGTAATCTTTCCTTTCTTCAGGTAAATTTTGGCACACTTTTCCAAGCCAAAGTCCATCCCAATATCTCCTGTGTAATTCTTGACAATATTTATAGCAGTTTGAAGTTTGCTTCTACCAGAGGCATTGATCTTCAGGTCATCCATATAAAATACATGAGTGACCTTATGCTCGCGCTGATTAGTGTCGCCACAGAGGTATCCAGGAGAATTTCGTAGTGCGAGAGATGGAGGCAAAAGTGTGATGCAAAAAAGCAAAGGGCTCATGGTATCACCTTGAAAGACGCCCCTCTGGAAGGTGACGTTGTTCGTTGTCACACGATAATTTCTAGATGAGATAGTAAATCTAGTTTTCCAAAGAGGCATCAATCTCTCTATGCATCTCAATATGTGTGGATGTACCTTCAAGCTTCCCAACAGACAGATGATAAGTCTATGAGAGGTTGAATCGAAAGCTATATATCGAAAGATATATATATATATATATATATATATATATAT